>JAGSPU010000219.1:0-40862 GCA_019321725.1 Paulownia fortunei | reverse complement strand
CATAGATATGATATTAATGTGTTTAATGCAATTTAGATCATATTTTGGGAACTAACAAAGTGAATGTTAAGACTTTGGTAATTCAAATAAAAAATTATGATTGAGGAAGAGAATACCAGTCAATATGAATACTCAATCAAATCATCCCATTTCATCAAATAATAATAGCAAGAGCTTATATCCTATATGTATAAATAGAGATGATCTCCATGAAGCTAAACACACAATATTGTATTCAAACACGAGACATTGAAAGAGGTTTCAAAATTATTTCAACTCAACTTCAGTAAATTCAAACAACTTCAAGGCATTCTAAAGTGAATATCAAAGCGTTCATCACGAAGTGCATAAAATTAGTATTTAATTCATCATTATGGTGTTAAGTTCATGAATTAATGCTATTGAAAATACAAATCCACTTAGAAATTGAAATGACCATTCCAACTTGATATTCATAAATGATTGTTCTTGAGGAGGGAATCAAAGAATTCAAAAAAGATGTTGCACTAAAAAATTCTTCATGTAAATAAATTTTATATTTGACCATCTCTCCTACATAATGATTATAAACCAAAAACCGAGTGAATACAAGATATTTAATATTCCAAACTCTTAGTTTTTTTATTCTGGACCATGTGTCATTTTTCTTATTTGTTATTTTGCAGAGTGAAAATTTGTATGCATAAAATCTTTTTCTAATATTGAATTTGTCTTATCCTAATACGTGAATGTAACCCAATTAATCATATAAATATTAGCATTAATTTTTCATTTCATGCTCTTAGTTACAATGTTTTATATCACACTTAGTATGAACTTAAAGGGGTCACAAAATTGAAAATAAGATATAAAAAATTAAAAAAAGATAAATATTGGCCTTTCAAAATGAAAATAATAAAGCATTGTTTGCATTCAGTATAGTTTCAGTTCTAGTAGTTTTAGTATTTTTGAAATGAAATCAAACATTCAAATATTGAATCACCCAAAACTATTTTCATTCTTTTCAAAATATTGTAAAAAAATGCTACACATTATTATAAATATGTATATATTTATTTATATGTTATATATTTAAATTATTATACTAATCATTCAATCATTATACTAATCTAAAAATAATATTTAATAATTTAAAATAATGATGTCACATCACTAACCAAACTATACATGACATTTACAATACAATCTCTCATATAATTTAAAACATTAAATTATTATTATTATTTTATACAAAAATATTAAAATTGGAACCGTGGCCAAGGGAAGCATAGTTGGCAAAACTCCTTGTAGGTATAGGTTAGTTGAGAGACCCATAAATTTATGCACCGAAAAGTCGTTGTCCTATTACCATCTATTTCCTGGCTTCTTATTGGAGAATGACTTAATAAAAATATAAACTTGTTTATACCAATCACCGTCTTGACTGAAAAGACCTAGTAGGGCAATGGGGCGGGTTGAAATTCGAACCCGCCAACTCACTTGGTTTAGGGCACGTTTCTATTATTACAAATGGGTTTGTAGTGCGTTTTGAGTTTTTGTCCTCAATCCCATTCTGTTTATTTTTTTTATTTTTTAACTTTATTGTGTGTATATATATATATTTATGTTATTATTTTTTAAAAATATATATGTTTAAAAGTTTTAGTGTATCATTTTTATAAAATGTAATTTTTAATATTTTTAAAATAATAAAACGGGCCAAGTGGAAATATATGATGGGTTAGGTATTGATTTGGGCTCGATATAACTGATCTCGAACTTAGTATATCTTCCTACGACCTCGATCCTGATTGGAGGTTGAGTATGAATACATTCCCGAATTAAGCCCTGTTCTTGCTTAGAGAACTTACAGAACTCGATAGGTTTGCTGGGATGGTCCTCAATTATAACCTTCCGATACCAAAGTAAGACCTCATAAAATAAATAATATTATTTAAAGACAGAAATTTAGTTAGTGTAATAAATGCATTTACCTCTTTAATGGAGACCAATGAAGACTATTTATAGATTTGAGATTGTACACGTGGCAAAGTTTGGGCCATATAAAGTGGACTAAGTGTGTGGCTAAGAATTTGGATCTTTATCGATGTCAAACTCGGGTTAGATGTCTACAAAATTTTCATCGAGAATGCCCCATATTTTAAGTAATTTTAACACATTATCAAGGGCAATATAGTCTTTATAATTATACCATTTGTTATACCTAGCATCATTCTTTAAGGATTAGAGGGAAAATTTGAAATTTGAACTCTACATTGCTTATGGGAGTGGAAAGTCAGAGATCGATCAATCTGGGTGGTTTATTTGTGGCTACGTGGCATCCATCGGGTTTGCCACATGTCAAATGACATCATCTCTCTTCGTATTCTTTCTTTAAAGTAGTTTTAACTTTTTCATTTCTCCATTTGGCCGTTTCAGTTTTATCTGTTCGTCGGATTTGGGAAAATTTACTGCACCATTTCTTCTGCTTCCATTTTCTTCATTTTTATTTAGAGATTCATGGATTTCTCCAAGTATATCTTCATTAGAGGTTAGTCGATCAATCTTAGCACTTTTTTTTTACTTTTGTAGCTAGGGTGTTTGTAGTGTTTGTTTTTCCTTCCCATCACATATATTCCTAGAATCATCTCGTGTGAATATTCTTTTTACGATGGTTATAGGCGATCCATCTATTTCTATTCCCCCTTCTTCCTCTAGACTTGGTTTAGTGGACCTTTCCAATCCCAATGCCCAGTACTCGGGCTCGAGTTTTGAGAGAACAATAGTTGCAGGTCCAAGGATATATCAGAAGAAAATTAGGTTACTAGAGGAACTTAGATCTCCCTCAGCTATCCCTTTAGATCAGATTCCTCCAGAGAATCCCCTCGACCCTGAAGAATAGAGAGACAAATTTCTCTAAGATTAGATATACTAGTATGTTAATCGCTTCTCTCTGGCTCCTTATTGAATCATCTTGAGCGCGCTTAGACTTAGATGAGCTCAAGAGTAGATTCTATATTCTCGTTGATTATGAGATTATACTTCCTAACAGCCATGATAAGATGCACAATTTACATGTTGGATGTGTAACTTTTTATCTTTCTATTTTTTAGGCAAGGCTTAGGCTCCATTTACCTCAGTCAGTCAACCATATTTTGAATAGTTTAGACACCAGTCCTACTCAGTTATCCCCCAATGCTATTCTTCATATATTGGGATTCTGTATAATAAGCAATTTTTTGGAGTTGAACTTAGCCTGAACACTTTTGGGCTCTATATTCTGTAACTATTTTTTGTAAAATTGAGGACAAAGGGTTCTATTATATTACAACTCGTCCCAACTGTAGATTTTTAACCGAACTCTTTTCCTTCTTGGAAAATTTGAAAGATAAGTTCTTATTTGTTTGGGCTTATTTAGAGAATCCTTGGAACCTACGCCGAGATTGGCATAGTACTAAACCTCGACCTATAAACCTGGGGATATTTCTTAGAACCCCGAGTTCGTGAAATGCCTAACTACTTACTGGTATAGTGCTGATTGGCTCATAAAAGAAGATGTGTTGAAAATGGCGGATCTGAGCTATGTAGAGGTTCCCTTAAGGAGGGATCTAGGTAACTAGATCTCCTTTGTATTTTTATTTAATTTTCATTTTGAGTTTATCTTTACCTTTTTATCTTCTACTTATCTTTCCCTCTCTCTTTATAATAACCTCAACCTTTATTTTCCAGTCATAGCTGCTAGACTCGCTAACAAACTGAAAGAAAAGATAGCAGCTTCTATTGCTGCGAAAGCACAATCTTCTTCAACTCCTACATCTCATAGGGTTGTTATTCCTACAGATTCCCCAGGTCATTTGGTAGTGTCAACTCTTGTGTCCGGTCCATGAGAGCTACCGTTCCTTGTCTTACTGTTAATCCTTCTTAGCCTCTGTGAACTCAGAGGTAAATCATGGACATCGACAGTAATGAGAGAGAATCCAACCTGAACTTAGGCCATCATAAGGAATCTCGACCTCTATGACCTCAAGATAAAACTAAGGGGAAAATAAAGAAAAATAGTAAGAATTCGAAAACCTTATCGAATTAGTGATGATTTTGGCAAGTAATTTAGAAAAGTGTAAGAGCTTATGGGGTTTTGTTTTAAAGGGCATTCACGCTGATAAGGTTTCTTTATTAGAAGATAAAGATCAGATGAATGTGTCTTCACCTTTTGATCTCCCCGATTTGACTAACAAAAATATTATCCCCAATCGGAAGATAAGTTCTTCTAGTTCCATCTTAAAATATTGCATCGAAGAGGATTCATATAATCTCTACAAAGCTTGTTTACTACCTGAAGATCAGTTTGTTCTAGCCAAGGTTGGCCATCATCACTTAGAAATTGCTATTGGAGGGAAGACTATCCATGGTGACCAAGGATTTGGTTGATCTCGAGACGAAGCATACAAAAATGCAAGATTAAAAGGATAACAAAATATCAAAACTCAAGAAGAAGCTCTCCCTCATACAGGGACAAGTTAAAGGGGAAAATCCAGGAGGCTCAGAACGAAGGGATTGCAATAGGGAAGAATGTGTTCTTGTTATCTTCTGAATACCAGAAACTTATTTGTCAGACTCGATTGGAAGGGGTTAGGGATTTTATGAAATCCCCAATATTTGAGATCGTCATTGAGGATAAGGCTACCCCAAAAGGGAAAGAATACTTCAACAAGTGTAGAGATCAATTAATAAAAAATTAGGTGAAATTGTTGAAGGCTTTGACCTCGATCTATTCGACCCCAAAAAAATTACAAATCTTTGAAAACTGTCCTATGGTTGCAGATCCTTCTCTGGACAATGATGAATCCAGATTCTTGTTATCCACTGATGAGAACCCTTAGGATAAGGCAATGAGGACTTGAGAGGGATTTATCGGAGGTTCCCAAATTCATCAAGATCTCATGCCTTGAGAATATTGTCAACATCATTTGAGATCCTTATTTTTGTAATGAGATATGCTTTTTCTTTTCTATCTTATGAGTGTTAAATTTATATATAATATTTTCACTAATGTACTTATTATGGCATTTGTACTTTCTTCCTTATTTCAATTCTTGCTTGGACTATGAAAAAATCTCCCTAGGAAATCAAATCAGTATTTCATGTTTACATCTGGAGTTATGCATGTATAAAATGTAAGAAAATATTAAAGTAGATTCATTTTAATATTACAAAATATGTTTCATTGTAACATAATTAATTACAAAATAACTGTTGAATCGTAGATCGAGATTCCTTTCGATCCTAAAATTTAACTATTCAATTAGAACCATACAAGGTTCACAAGAGCAAAAGCACTGCTCATTAAGTGTAGTGCTTTTTCAGTCTTTCTTAAGCATAAATTTTCTTCACGTTTTGGATATTCCATGATCGAGGAAAATCTTGACCGTGTAGATCTTAGAGCTTATAAGTGCCAGCTTTTGAGACCATCGCTATCTTGTTCGGCCCTTCCAATTTGGATCAAGCTTTCCCACATGATAAGTGACTTCAGATTTCTTAGGACTCCCACTTGTAGAGATCGTCTTCGTACTTTTTTATCATAATATCTTTTTAGGGCATTTTTTCCTTTCATCATTTTCATATAAGCCATATCTCTTTTCTCTTCTGTTATTTCCAGATCAAAAGATCGTGCTTCAGAATTCACAGAAGGATGATACACAGTAACTCTTCTGGTTCCTTCACCAATTTTTGTTGGGTGACTGCTTCAGATCCAGAAACTAAACAAAAGGAGGTCTCCCCAATAGAGGTTCGGGGGGTCATGCGATATGCCCACAGAACTCATGGAAATTCATCCACCTAAGATCCTCCACATTGTCACAACTTGACCTTTAAATTCTGCAAGATAATTCAGTTTGAAACTTCGACTTGGCCATTAGCTTGTGGATTTCCAACGGAGGTAAAATTCTGAGTGATGCAAAGCTCTTTATACCAACCTCTTATCTTTTGACCTTGAGAATGAGCTCTATTATCTGATGTCAATATCCTTGGGATCCCGAACCTACACATTGTATCCTTTCATACGAAATCCATCACTACAGACTAAGAAATATTACCTAGAGCTTCAGCTTTAATCCACTTACAAAAATATTCCACCGCCATAATAATGAACTTCTTCTGTTTTTTAGCTGGAGGAAAAGATCCCACAATATCAATACCCTAGCAATGAAAGGGATACACAGCCTAAATGATCTCCAAAGGTGTAGCAAGCTGATGAAACACATTGGCAATATACTGACTTTGCTCACATATTCAACTGTGTCTTTCTTTACTATTGGCCAGAAATATCCTTGCATTAACACTTTCAAGGCCAGATATCTTCCTCGAGAATGATTTCCACAACTTTCCGAGTGTATTTCCTCCATCACATATTGAGCTTTGATAGGATCCAAACACTTCAAGAATAGACCTTCCCAAGATCTTTTATATAGTTGCCCTTCTAATATGATAAATATTTTAGCTTTATTTATAATCTTTCTAGCTTTTTAGGATCTATGGTAGAAATTCTCTCTGTATGTAATCCATCAGTTCTTATTTTTAGGTGCTAACCTATTCAATATTGATCATTCCTTTTTCAAATTCTTTCTTAGAAATTTCTCCTTTTTCAGGAGAACCTTTTAAGTTGACGCCAGGAAACATCTCTTGATCAGAACACTTCATTGTTTCGAGGGGATCAACAAAAATGAGATACTTCTTAGATCTCGAGGTGTCCGGACATTCTCACATCCCACAACTAGCTGGTTTGATACCATTAGAGTCACTTTATGACTCTTTAGCCCTACAAGCAACTAGCAATCTTAGATAAGGTGTTCGCTCAAACATTTTCCTCCCTCGAGATCTGATGAATTTGACATATCTAAAATTACACCATCAATTCTTTGACCTTTCTCAGGTATTAAGTCAGAGATTCTTCTTTAGTTTCATATATTCTTATAACTTGCATTGCTACTAATTGCGAATCAGTATAAACATTCAAATATTGTACCTGCAATTGGATTGCACTCTTCAAGCCCACCAGTAAAGCTTCATATTCTACCTCATTGTTAGTAATTTAAACTCTAACTTCTTCGCTAGTTTGAACTCTATTTCTCCAGGTCCTTGTAATAGCACTCCAGCTCCTCATCCATATTGTGTAGCTGATCCATCAACCATGTAAAATCCAGCCTTCTAGGATAAGAGTCGGATCTATCCATGGGGTCATCTCTGCCATAAAATATGCCAAATTTTGAGCTTTTATCGTGATTCGTGCTCGGTAGTCAGCATCAAACTCCCATAACTCTACAAATAATTTAACAAGATATCTTAAGGTCTTCGATCGAGATATAATTTACTTCAATAGTTGTGTCGGGAGTACTACGATCTGATGATATTGAAAATATGGACACAATTTTCTAGCAGTAACCATAAGGGCCAAGGCCATCTTTTCAATTTTTGAGTATCTAATCGCTGCCACCTGCAATTACCTTGGTCACATAACAAATAGGCCGCTGAGAGGTCTATTCATTTTATATTATCTGACACTCCTAGATACAAGCATAAAGGTTCGAACTCTTTAGGCTTTGACAATAACAGTAAGGATAGTAAGTACTGCTTGAGTTGTTGGAAGGCTTCCTTACATTTAGAAGTCCATTTAAAATCTTTAATCTATTTTAAAATACAAAAGAAAGGCAAACTTTTATCAGTAAACTTAGAAATAAATTTATTTAAAGATATGTTCCTTTCTGTAAGCTGTTGGACCATTTTCTATAGTTAGGAGAGGTCATAGCCAGCACAACTTCTATCTTCTCTAGATTAGCCTCAATTTTATGCTCACTCATTATATAACCCAAGAATTTGCACCCACGAACTCCAAAGGTTCATTTACTTTGATTAAGTTTCATTTCATAGTGCTTCATGATCTCAAAAGCCTATTTCAGATGAGTGATATGATATGTCTCATATCGAATCTTAACCAGCATATCATCCACATAAACTTTCATATTCCTCCTTATGTTAGATCTGAACATTTTATTTACTAATCACTGATAAGTCGCTCCAGCATTTTTCAACCCAAAAGGCATAACTCTATAGTAGTATATGTCTTCAACTGTAACAAAGAAGGTATTATCTTTATCTGCATCAGCCATAAATATTTAATGATAACCTTGAAATGCATCCATCATGCTGAATAAGGTGCATCTGGTTGTCGTATCAACCAACAAATCTATCCAGGGCAAAGGATATGGGTTCTTAAGGCAATCCCTATTGAGGTCGGTGAAGTCTGTACACATTGTCCACTTCCCTACTGTATTAGGTACTAAAACCACATTAGACAACCAATCAGTGAATTGGATCTCGACCATGTAGCCTATACTTCCAATAATTTATTCACCTCTTTAGCTATGATCCGATTTCTCTCAGCCCCAAAATTTCTTTTCTTTTATTTTACAAGCTTAGCTTGTCAATCTATATTTAGTCGGTGCACCATTAATTCTAGATCAATACCCTAGAAATCTGTAACACCCTCAATACTACACACACACATATATATATTTATAGATGTAATAATTTTGACATGATAAATCCTGTGTGCGTGTACAATTTTTTTTTTCTTTCCTGTAACTGCATAATAAATAATAAACTATTTTTCTCACTCACAAACTAATATATATATATATACCTGCAGAGCACCCATAACAACCATAACAATTACATACCCATGTACAGAAAAGTTTTAAAAGTAACACACAGTACAAATCCCAAAATCTAATATAATACACTCCAAAATCAAATAAGTTAACAACCAGCCCGACAGGTCGTCATCCATGTACACTGATCCTCAGAACCTGTAGGAACTCCAGTCGCTCGCTCATTAAGTCCATGGCTTCAAGTATCATCAAACTCACCTACAATGCATGAACTACGTGAGCTAATGCTCAGTAAATGAAAATCATGCATGCTGAAGGGGATAATCCAACATAAATGCAATACATTTCTATGAGATTATGACAAGAATGCGAACTTATGCATCAAAATCATTTTATTTAAAAATCATTTTTCATCACTGGGCCCTTGGCCCACCTACTATGTACCGAATAGAGCTCTCGACAATATCAATAATCACATGGCCATAAACAGATCGACACAGTCCAGGGGCCATCTCCTGGGATCACCAAAGGTCCACCCCCTGTCTTCCCCTATGACCCTCCAGAAGTATTCCCACCGGCGGCGTCAATAAGGGCACAGTCAAGTGGTCCACCCTCTCGTGACCACCAGAGGCACACCCCCTGTCAACCTCTATGATTCTCCGAAAAGTAATACTCGCGGCGCCCCAAATATCATATAAATAAGCCACACATGGGCCTCAGTACATTAGTAGTGGTCAACCAAAACATTTTCTTTCTAAAAATAATGTTATGTATGCACTTGTAAATGTTGATGAATGGCATGTTCAATGACACAGTGAATCACATGTCCTGTCATCCAAACAACGCATGCACTATAAGATATTTATGATACTCATCAAGACACAATGATCGCATTTAATATAAATAAGTCAAGAAATACTATGTCCATGCATTGTAGTTGCAAATGGATTCTCACTTACCTTCCACCTTTGATATCCTATTGAAGGTTAGCAAGATTCTCTTCCCTAACCTTAGATATAAGGTTGCCTGTAAAAGTATAACGTATTAATTTTCATTCTTAATCAATTGGTTTCTATATCAAATCTCATAAGGGGTCTTAAATCTTAAATTTAATTAAATAACAATCAAGTCTTAAAATTTATACTCACACCGATTAGAACCTTTTAAATAACTTAATTTCTTATCTCGAATTTATTTTAATATTATCTAATTGATGTGTTATAATCCCCGTAACAAATTCCTCAATTAAATTAGCTCTTTCATCCAATTAATACAAGATAATCAAATCAAATCTTTGTAACTAATTTCGAATTAAAAGTGCATATTAATCATTGTCTCACAAGAAGATAACTAGTTAATTTGAATCAAAACTTTCTTTCAAATTAGAAATAAACGGCATAAATATATATTTTTATCTGTACAAAAATAAGAAGGGACTTACCTGAAATTTTCTCAAATTTCTACGGTAGAAGTTTGTTCGCGCTATTTCTTCTTCCGCCCCTTTTTTTTTCTTTTCTTCTTTTTTCCTTTCCTTTTCTGTAGTCGTGTGTTTGTGTGGTGTGTTTTAAAATAGCTTTGTTAAGAAAACATAATGTAATATATTATATATATACTTATCCTTAACATTAGTATTAAAGAAGTTTAATATAATATATTATATATATACTTAACCTTAATATTAGTATTAAAGTAATCTAATACGATATATTATATATATGCTTATCCTTATCATATATACATGTAATATAATATACACTACATATGCTTATCCTAATCATGTATATATGTATACACTACATGTGTAATCATATATATATATATATATTATATTACACACCATATACTTATATATATATATATATATATATATATTTTTATATAATCAATACAAAATATTATTTATTTATTTTTATATATATTAATTTATAAGCCCCTAAATTTATTTTATATTAAAAATTACACCCTCTTAATTAATATGATAGTATCCTTATTTTCTTTTATTATTATTATTATTACTATTACTATTATTATTTTCTCCCTAATTAATTTATTTGCATAGTTTATCCTACACCGATAGACACAACGATGCCACCTTTCACTTACGTGTATCATAATATTATCTGATAGTTGACACCTAAATTCTAATATTAGTATCAACTCAACCAATTAGGTTAAAGAATCTAGAAACTAATGTCGGTGATAACTTTAAAAGTTTAATTATTAAAATACAGTATAAAATATAATACATTATGAAATATCAATTAAAATGCAATGACACATACGTGGCATAAAATGCATGAACGATATTGACCAGGTGAGTAGTGTGAGGCTCGGGTATTACAAAATCTATTGGTTTCCACACAAAAATATCCATATTTTGCCTTAAAAACTCAACGAGCTAAACTTTCAATTGAGGATCTAAATGCAACCCTATTCGAGTAATCTTTGTCTCCTCACCAGAAACTAATTCCACTTCTTTGTGTTTTTCATTAGGGTATATTCTTATATCCTCCGTTTTCTACTTATTATTATCAACTTCTACTTCTAAAGTGCATTGAGATCTTTGACCCCATTGGAGTCGCTTTGCCACATTTTCTTACCCCGTGACTACGAGCCTGGCATTAATCACCGACAACTTCTCCAACCCCACTTTTAGTTGGAAATTTCATCTTGAGGTGAAATATAGAGACCATTGCCTAAAATTGATTTAAAATAGGTCTTCCCAGTATAAATTATAAGATGATGGTGCATTTACCACCAAGAATTTTCTCATCACCATCTTTATGTAGGGATCAGTTCCTAAGGATATTGAGAGATCTAGAGTTCCCAGATGAATGACCTCAGATCCCCAAATCCTGACAAATGCATCTGAATCGGTTGAGACATGTTATATTTGATGAGCTCCCATTATTTACCAACACCTTACATACTGCAAAATTTGTTATATCCATGGTTATCACCAATGGATCGTTTTGTGGCCCCACCACATGACCCAGATCAGAATCAAAAAAGGTGATCGAGTTGTGGTTTGCAACACTCATTACTTGATGATTTTTGGAATGACCTTCCGATGACCTCAAACTACGAGCATACCTCTTGCGAATATTATAAGAGTCCACATATGTAGGACCACCTAAGATAGTATTTATGATATCTCTCTTCGGCAGATTATCCCTAAATAGGTCTTCTTTAGGTCGACCCTCCTTTATTATTTAATTTTGGTCATCACAATCTCCTATTCTCCCGCTATTGTGAGATCTACTTCTATGAACCCTCTCAGCATTTTGCTACTTTCAATAAGGTGTAGTTCTATCACAATAGGATTGAGACACAATATCCTGCAAATAACCCTCTCTGATCAATCGCTCGATCACATATTTCAACTGCAAGCACTCTTCTGTATCACGATCTTTATCTTTATGGAAATAACAATATTTATCTGAAGATTGCATATTGGGCGTATCTCTCATCTTCTTAGGCTACGTGAGAGATCTTAAATCCTCCACCATCATCATAGCTTGAGCACGAGGGACATTAAGGGGAGTATAATAATGGAACTTAGTCGAAGAACCCCGATCTCGTTCTTTCTCAAAACAAGGTCATAAAGAACCTTCCTTGTTGTCCCTCTTATCTTCTAATCTTCTTATGTTAAAATCTTTTATGAGGTTCATTTCTTCCTCAAGAATATATCTTTGGACCATTTCCATGAATTGTTCCATATCTTCTAGGGGATTTCTTGCCAATATTGAATTGAATGGGCTCTTTCTCAATCTATGGATGAGGATACTAATCATCATATCTATGCGTAAGTCCCGCATAGATATTTAACATAGGCATGAAGTTACGTCAATTCCCATCATTGGTCTAACAAATGTTAAACAGATGTGTGGTCGATCTCTTAGCTTTCCTTTTACTGGTAAATTGACTTGAGAACTTGTGGGTCAACTAATTGTAGGACCCCACAGTTCCTGGCAGCAAGCCAATAAACCACTCCTGAGCTCTTTCTTTCAAAGTAATTATGAAGATCCTAGCATTAACAGCATCAGAGTGTCCTTAAAACTGCATAACCTGCTAAAATGTCATTAAATGTTCCTGGGGATCCTGATTTCCATCATACTTTGTCAAATCAAGCAACTTAAACCCTGGAGGCATTGTCTCGGCCAATATCTCAACCAAGAATAGTAATCCACTTTGGTGTAATATTAATACTCCATTTCTTCTCAATGTATTAAATTTGTTATGCAACTATTCCATCTTACTATTTATCTCATTGACCTTTGCCCTTGAAATTGCAAGTCTCAGACTTGCTGAATTCCTGGCCTCTCGATCCTCAAAATATCCAGGTCGTATATAGGAAGGTGCCTCCTGGCCGTGTTCGGGATATACGGTGGATAGGCAATTAACCTACTGCCCATTTCTTATGAAGTTGAACTAGTTTCTTGCCTGATCTCATCCTGACCTCTATCTTGATTCCTACGAGAAATCGAAGGTTCTAGAGGTATCACAAATTGAGGCATAAATGGAGTTGAAAGCCCCACTCATCTTTGTTCTCTCATAGCCTATCTTCCCGACTCCATCTTCATAAACTCTAAATCTGCTCTATTATGTTGCACAACTCTCTTGTGAACTCTACCTCCAGCAAACATCTAAAATATCTCCGGTGAAGACAGGGGGTGTTAACCTATAAAGTTGGAGATCCAGGCACCATCGATTTTTAGAACTACCTAATGACGAATCCCAGGATCTACCATCCCCAAAATGACATCTAAAACTCTAATAAATCAGGTTTCCACATATGGTGCCAACTGATATAGGCTCAAGATAACTGATCTCGAACTTGGTATATCTTCCTACGACCTCAATCCCGACTAGAGGTTGAGTATGAACCATGTTCCAGAATTAATCACTATTCATGCTCAGAGAACTTCCTTAACTTATTAGACATGTTGGGGTAACTCCCATCTATAACCCTCTGATGTCAAAGGAAGACCTCAGAAAATAAAAAATATAATTTAAAGACAGAAACTTAGTGTAATAAATGCATTCATCTCTTTACCAACGACCCAAGGAAGACTATTTATAGGTTTGATATTATACATATGGCGAAGTCTGGACCCTATAAAGTGAAGTAAGTGTGTGGCTAAGAATTCAGATCTTTATCCGGGTCAAACTCAGGTAGGATGTCTACAGAATTTTCATCAAAAAGACCCCATATTTTAAGTAATTTTAACACATTAGCAAGGGCAATATAATCTTTACAATTATACTATTTTTTATCCCTATCAGGTATGAGACTATCCGTAGAAGTAGACCATTCTTAACAAAAAAGCATGGGGAATTTTCCGATCATGTTACATGGTATACAATTTTGCAATGTAAGAACATATATACCCGTTCTTGTTGTATTAAAGTTTTGTTTTTCCATTGAAAGATCTTTAGAAGTCTTGAAAGATCAACTTCAACTATGACCAAGTATTTATTTTTTAATCTTATAATAAAAATATCTAATTAGTCCCAATCTAAAATTCGTAAGCTTTGAAGTCTTAAAAGATTATGTACAAGATTACATATTACCGAAATCTAAGTGAAACGAAATGTGCAACTAAATAAAAACAAAAGACTTCAAAATAGAGTTCAGGACTTTCAAATTTGCAAACTAAATTAAAGAGATCATAATTCAATAACTAATGACATAACTTCTTCAAAGGAAATTAAATTTTAATTCAATTTGATCAAACAAAAGTAAATAAATGACGAAAATAATTGTATTTATCTTGTAATTAGATTCTCTTCCAATCATTAGTATGTTCAAATGTTTCCTTCAAATTATTCAAATTTAATAATGATAAAATACATATGCAATAATTAAAGAAATTGTCCACAAGTTTGGCTCCAGAAGTTGCACCCCTCTCCAGAAGTCCATAAGTTGGCTAAATTAAACAAGTTGGAAAAGTTCAGCAAATAGCCAGTCGGATCATCTGACGCGTAAAAGTTGGAGTCCAAAGACATTTCCAAATTCAGCAAACAACCCTCCTTTCCTCCCATTCTCCTTCCAAGCTTCCAACCTACACATATATATTTCCATTTCTCCCACCCACTCCATCACTCATCCAGTCCTCACTGCTTTCTCTTACAGCATATGTCTCAAAGGCCCTGCTCTCGCTTTCCACACCGCCGCCGCCGCCCACGCCTCTGCCCACCACATCCACTTCCCTCCTCTGCCTCCTCTCCGCCACCGTCCTGCGCCAAACTCTCTACTCCACTACTAGAATGGGTCTCTACGACATATTAAAGAAAAAATGGACCGACCCCAACACCAATAACATGCCCTTGATGAGAAAAATCTCTGCCGGAATGATTGCTGGAGCCGTTGGCGCCGCTGTGGGGAACCCTGCGGACGTGGCCATGGTCCGTACAGGCGGGGATCGTTTTATGAACTATTCCTATGAAATTCACTAGTTAATCTTAACTCTCAAGAGGCACACATGCTGTGTTTTATGTTATTCTTTTAGAATTATGATAAAAGTATTAAGGAACCATCTATTCCAAACTTATTTGCAACTTTTTCATATGTATTAAACTAAATTTGTTATTGATTTTTAAACTTTAATTTAATCTTTAACTAAATAGCAAATAAGATTATATGAAAAATTCTTACAAGTACCATGTCTTTTTTATGATAATCCTAGCACATCAATAATAAAATAGCATGACAATAATGTTCATATGATATAATGTTAATATGATTTTCATTATTTAATGTTGTATAACAACAATATTATTCTGCAGCCCGCCTTTTATGCAGCAACTCGTCCGGTCTCTTGTCCAATTATTCTACACTTCCACTGCTATAACTATTAGGTTCAGCAACACGTGGCACTTGGCCAGTTAAGAAAGCGCATCCTTATATTACTCCACACAATTTGGAATCAAATTTGAAGTCAAAATTTAGATAGTTTGTCCCCACATATACCTCAAAAGCCTTTTTCTTTTGTTATCATTCTTAACCCTTTGGTTTTACATTATAAAATTCAAAATTTCTCCTTTCAAGAATGCTTGACTTAGACACTTTGTTTAACTTGATAACTTGTCTAATAATTGTCTCTTTTTTTTATATATATCCAGGTTCCTGACTTATACCAGTCATTTTTGAACCTCCTAACCACCTGTCCAAGCACCTAAGAGGAGGTAAATCGCGGGATATGCCTCAAGTGGATCACAGGTTCCCCCATGACTGTACACTTCTACGCACAAGGAGCCGCCTCCAAAGTGATTGCTCCATACCAAACTCCGACCGCAGTGTCCCACTAGCAGCACAGTGATTGCTCCATACCGAAATTCAGTCGCAGGTTCCCACCAGAATTCGAACCCCCACCCTGTCGCTGAAAGCGAGAAATATGTAATAATAATAATTGCCTTTTTCGCTAGGTCAAGTGATGGTTTTGACTTCCATTACCATGAAATTCAAAGTTCTGTTGAGAAATCTTTTCCATCTAAAGTTTAGGATAATCTATTTTAAACATTTTGACATTAAATAATAGTTGTTTATTGAACCTTAGTATATAAAGTCCATTTTCCACAAGCATGACAAATATCTATAATGTTTCTAAAACTAATAATCTCATTATTATAGAAAAAATATCAAATAATTGTTCATACAATTTGAAAGCAGAAATCAAATTTCTATGAAAACTAGAAATTAAATAAATATTGTTCAAAATGAAATAATTATTTCTAAAATTCAGATGAACTACTCCCACATTTTTTGCCGAAACTAAGGTCCATTGCCAACTCCCATTGTGAATATCCCTTCGACAAGCTCCTTAGAAAAAGAGAAGAATAAACATAATTAGTAGTTTCCGAATCTACTATTTAGGACGACAGATTATTTTTCACTAAACAAGTTTCAAGAACAAATAAATCATATTTATCTTTCTTCTCTATTCTTTTCCTGAAGCTTGCAGAAGTATTTTGGACAGTTTCTCTTCCAATGCCCTCAACTCCACAATGGAAATACTTTCATTTGGGCTTTTTCTCATAATCGTTCTTCTTCTTTCCTTCACGGCCCTTCTTGTTTGTCCTTTTGGATTGAGTACCAAAAGTGTCCTTTTAATTTTTCCTCTTCTTACCATTTTTTGAGGAAGATGGCTTATCCTCGGCAATATTTGCCTCGCTTGTTTAGCCTTTCCAATGGAACGAAGGTCTGTAACTAATTAAGCAATTGACTAATGTTATAACTTAACTTGTTCATAACATAATTATTTTTGAACTACTGGAAAATGATGATAGTGATTCCAAAATTATACTAACTTGAATGTGCTCATTAATGGTCGCACCATGGATCTCAGTTTCACTCAAATAATTAATCATGTTCCCTAATTGAGGTCCTATTCTGTATATTCGCCTTAATAGCCATTTTCACAGTTTTTTGATTTGATTGATCAGAAGATTGCCCTAACATGACCTAAAAAGACTTCATTATCTTATAATCAGTCTTCATCTTTTCGTGTTTCAATTTAAGCACATCAGACAAGCACACAAACAAGTAGGCACGGGCTTTGTTGTTGGCTACAATCCATTTTTCATAACTTTCTCATACATTATGAGAAGTATTAGTAGTAGGTTCTTGAGGACATTCCTCCATAGGATAAATTTGAAATTTTCATAGACAAAGCACTATGTTCATGTTACTTTTGCACTTAATTAAGTTTTTGTTAGGGTATCGATAGTATAAAATATACAATAATAGTATTAATTATAGCAAGCTTCCAGAAAAGACTAGAGGGGTCACAACGGTCCCACTTATAATCCAGTCTCCTTAGACAAAATATACTATTAAAAATACTATACACAGCGGACAAATACCCCAAAGCAAGTAAATATTGAATACTAACAATTAACAAAAGAATACCAGAATACTAAATGCAAAATTAAAAGACAAAATAAAAAAACACACCAGATTTGATAACGGAGTTCGGCCAACTTTTGCCTACGTCTCCGGGCACCGCAACTGCGACAACTGCTTCACTAATCTCCCGAACAAATTACAATTTGGGTAAAATTACCCACAACTTAAGATTTCCTAATTAAAGGAATTCCACAAATATAGAAAGAAGATAATATTTTGGTGTAATTCAAAACATGATGGAATAACCTATTTATAGGCTAAAGAAACAAGTCCCTTTGGTATTTAGCTAATGTGGAATGGAAATAAGCAAAAAAATCAATAAATATCCACCTTTGCGTATTCTCAATCCCACTCAAAATTCAAATTTCTTATCTTCTGAGCAAATGAAGTAGTCTTCTGCAGTGCCTCCAAATGCGCCCTTTTGGCGCCATCTCAAATGTGCAGAATATTAGTTAAGTCTAAACAATGTTTAAACTTGACTGTTGTCACTACTTTAGTCATCATATCTGCAGGATTCTCTGTAGTATGAATCTTCTGAAGATGTATATTACCTTCTTCAAGAATCTCCCGTACAAAGTGATAGCGAATATTAATGTGCTTCGTTCTTGCATGAAGGACTTGATTTTTCGCTAAGTGAATAGCGCTCTGACTGTCACAATGCACTATAATGTGCTTCTGACCAACTCCCAAGTCTTCAAGCAAACTTTGAAGCCAAATTACTTCCTTTACAGCTTCAGTGACCACCATATACTCTGCCTCTGTTATAAACAAAGCAACCGTCGACTGTAAAGTAAACTTCCAACTGACTGATGCTTTGACAAAAGTGAACAAATATCCAGTCGTTGACCTTCGCTTATCCAAATCACATGCATAGTCAGAATCACAATATCTAACTATACTTTGACCAATTTTACCATCCTGCTCAAAAACTAAACCAAAATCTACTGTATTAAGAATATACCATAGAATCCATTTCACAGCTTGCCAATGACCTTTATCAGGATCATGCATATACCTGCTCACAACTCCAACTGCTTGTGAAATGTCAGGCCTCGTACACACCATTGCATACATCAAGCTATCAATTGCATTAGCATACGGGACTTTGGTCACGTACTCTTGTTCTTCATCATTCTTTGGTGATAACTGGGCACTAATCTTCAAATGAGGAGCAAGTGGTGTACTTACAGTTTTTGAGCTTTCTGTCATACCAAAACGCTATAGTACATTCTTCAAATATTGCTTCTGAGTCAAACAAATCTTGCATCTCATTCTGTCCCTGCTTATCTCTATTTCGAGAATCTTCTTGGCTTTCCCTAGATCTTTCATTTCAAAATCTTGGCTTTCCCTAAATCTTGCCTTGTAGCGCATATCATTCTTGTCAAGAAATCCTTCTTTCTTTGCAAATACCTATTTGCATCCAATTGCCTTCTTACCTTTTGGTAGTTGCGTCACCTTCCAAGTCTTGTTCTTCTAAAGAGACTGCATCTCTTCCTCCATAGCACCTTTCCACTTCTCACTTTCTGAACTTCGAACTGCATCTCGAAAAGTGGATGAAACATCATCATCTACAACTAAAAGTGCATAAGCCACCATATCTGCAAATCGAGCAGGTTTGTGAATTTCACGTCTAGACCTTCTCATTGCAATTGGTTCAGGTTGCTCCAACGATTCTTGGGTCTGAACTTCTTCTTCTTCATCTGACAAATCCTCTGTTACTGGATTGTCATACTTAGCTGAAAATTTTGCCATTCCTTCTATCTCCACCTACTTTGGTGTATGCTCCACCTGTTGCGGAGTACTGTCGATCTTTTCACATGTTACTTTCTTCAGCATGGTAAGTTCATCAAATGTAACATCTCTGCTAAACAACACTTTCTTCAACTCGAGACACCAAAGTCGGTATCCCTTTACGCCAGAGGTAATTCCTATGAACAATGCCTTCTTTGCTCTCGGTTCTAATTTTGATTCATTCACATGATAGTAAGCAAGAGAACCAAAAGCATGTAAGAAATCATAATCAGCAACAGGTTTTTCAGACCATACCTCTAAAGGTGTTTTACGACCTATTGCGGATGATGGCAATCGATTTATGAGATGTTGCGCATATGTCACAGCCTCAGCCCAGTACTGTCTGCCCAATCCAGCATTGGACAACATACATCGAACTTTCTCCACCAAAGTTCGATTCACGCGTTCTGTCACCCCATTCTGTTGTGGTGTCCTCCTGACTGTGAAGTGTCGAACAATGCCATACTTATGACAAACATCTTGGAAGAGATCGCTTGTGTATTCTCCACCATTATCTGCTTTGAGAACTTTGATCTTTCTTCCAGTCTGATTCTCAATCTGTGTTTTCCACTTAAGGAAAATTCCAAGCACTTCATCCTTAGTCTTCATAATATACACCCAAACTCGTCTGAAAAAATCATTAATGAAAGTGACAAAATAATGTTTTTCTCCTAAAGATAATGTCTTGGAAAGTCCCCAAACATCTGAGTGAACATAATCAAAAATACCTTTTGTATTATGGATAGCAGTGCCAAACTTCACTCTTTTTTGCTTTCCTAGAACATAATGTTCACAAAAATCAAGTTTACATACCTTTGCACCTTTCAATAATCCTTGCTTCGCCAGAGTTTGCAATGATTTTTCACCGGCATGTCCCAAGCACATATGCCAAAGCCTGGTTGCTTCAAAATCCTTCTCATTGTTTGAAGTAACTGCTGATGTTGTCCCAATAATTGTACTACCTTGGTAGTAATGTAAATTATTTCTTCTGATACCTTTTATCACCACCAATGCGCCAGAAGTAGCTTTCAAAACTCCATCTCGTATAGTCACAACTAAACCTTTGGACTCCAAAGCTCCCAATGAGATGAGATTCTTCTTTAAATCCGGCACGTACCGAACATCCGTCAGAATTCTGGTCGATCCATCATGATTTTTCAACCGAATTGAACCTATACGAGTTGTCTTACAGGCATTGTCATTGCCCATGTAAACAACTCCTCCATTGATCTCCTAAAAATCAAAGAACCACTCCCTTACGGGAGACATATGATAGGTGCATCCAGAATCCAAAATTCATTCGTCTGAATGGGATGTTGAAGGCAATACCACCAGTGAAAATTTTGAGTCTTCACTTTCACCTTCTGCTACACATGCATCTTGAGTAGCTTTTCCTTTCTTTTTCAATTTGGGACAGTCTTTCTTCCAGTGTCCTTTCTCATGGCAGAAAGTACACTTATCTTTGGCAGGTCTGGATTTTGAATGGGATCTCCAACTTCTTCCCTTCTTTTGGCTTTGCGGTCGTCCTCTTGCTACCAATGCTTCATCTTCTGCTGCTATGTGTTTGTTTTCTTTTTTATTCTTTTTTCTTAATTCATAACTATACAAAGCAGCACAAACTACAACAAGAGATACATCATCCTTCCCATGAAGTAAAGTAGTTTCTAAATGTTCAAATTCATGAGAAAGGGATAATAACAACATCAAAGCCAAATCCTCATTACTAAAGGTTACATCCAAATTAAATAAATATACAATCAATTGATTAAAGGCAGTAATATGATTATTCATAGATGTACCTGGGCGGTACTCAAACTGGAACAATCGCTTCTTCATGAGAAGTTTATTCTGACCACTCTTTTTTAAAAATTTGTCCTCCAAAGCCAACATCATCTGGTTTCTTTTCTTCAATAGTGATGTCTAAACTTTATTGAAATAGACAATCCAACACTTCGCCTTGCCACATGCCGAAATGACCCGTACCATCAAATATCTCCACCAAAAATCTAACATTTGGCATTACCATCCTTCCTGGTATGGACGAGGAGGTTGATGTTCCGGTTGTGGAAGATTCAGTAGTCATTTCGAACTCAAATAATAGTATTCAATATTATAATCAAAATAAATGAGCCTAGACCAAACCTTCGCTCTTATACCACTTGTTGGGGTATCGATAGTATAAAATACACAACAATAGTACTAATTATAGTAAGCTCTCAGGAAAGACTGAAGGGGTCAGAACGATCCCACTTAAAACTCAGTCTTCTTAGACAGAACCTACTATTAAAAGTACTATGCACAGCGGACAAATACCCCAAAGCAAGTAAATATTGAATACTAATAATTAATAAAAGAATACCAGAATATTAAATGCGAAATTAAAAGACAAAATAGAAAAAGCACACCAGATTTGATAACGGAGTTCGGCCAACTTTTGCCTACGTCTCTGGGCACCTCAACTGCGACAACTGCTTCACTAATCTCCCGAACAAATTACAACTTGGGTAAAATTACCCACAATTTAGGATTTCCTAATTAAAGGAATTCCACAAATATAGAGATAAGATAATATTTTGATGTAATTCAAAACAAGATGGAATAACCTATTTATAGGCTAAAGAAACAAGTTCCTTCAGTATTTAACCAATGTGGGATGGAAATAAGCAAAAAAATCAACAGTTTTCTCACTCTATTTTTCATTAGCAACTAATGCAATAATGGGATTTGAACCAGACATGAATACTGATATTTAAAAACAAATAACATTCAATACTTGTATGAATGTTGAAATAAAATTCAAAATAGTAAATGTGATGCATGTATGGTGCATGAACATATAATTATTTTACTAATTTCAAGGTAATTCGATTTCATAATTAATATGTCGTCGTATGGTAGGTCATACTAAAGGCGATTGAAACGAGACCATCTAAATTAATAAATGAATCGTTAAAATATCTCATATTTTTATTCTTTTATTAATTATTATTTAAATTAGTCAAAATGTAACTAAACTAACTTTAATTATATTTTTATGAGTCTGACCCACTTTCTTGAATTTCACCAACTTAACTCAAAATTGTCATTGTAGGTTAGGTTAATTTTGAAATAAATTGAAAAATGCTATCATTTAGAAACTAGTCTTGTTATAAACTTAAATGGACAATAAAATTAAATGGACACCCTTCGTAGGGAGGACGAAATCATAGTATTGCGATGTGCCATATAAATCTCATGGTGCTACAAACTATGGAATATATTGTCATATATCACTCTCCCATTTATTATTTTATAATTATTGTTCTCTAAATATTCAATATTTTTAATTAATATAACTTTATATATTAATATATTCTAACTAAATCCAATCATATTGGGCTTGTCTAGTTATTAGATTTAAAAAAAAAAATCTAAGTTTATTATTTTGGAATAATATAAGTTGATTATTATTAACCCTTAACAATAAAAGCCTACAATAAAATAGAAATTTTACTAAATTTAACTATTAAATTAAAATTACATATATAATCGACTAGTCCAAATAATTCTACTCTTATCCTAGATGACATTATATATTAAACTATTCAATATGATGACAAGTATTCATAATATTCTTAATGACTATAATTGGGTATTATGAATGACATACGATTATGTATGACAATTTGTATTCATACACTTATCAAATAAATTAATCAAAATTTAAATAAATAATATTTTTGACCAATTTCGTAAGATAATAAAATTACAACTCAAAAATTATAGAAAAGAAAATTTATAAAAAAAATAACGATAGATGCAACAAAACTGGCAAAGTGGAGTCTTTATTTCCCATCTAGCACGGCCGACGCTGAGGCACCACACATTCTATCTCACATAATCGGGTCGATTGGATGGGCGAATTCAAGTTTAATGAGGTGAATTGTCACATTCTGTCTCATAAAATTTATTAATACTTCAAATTATATCTCACAAAATATATTATAAATAAATATATTATAAATAAAAATACATACGATTTTAATGGGACTGGAACGAATTCAAATTTAAAAACTAAAGCCCCAAAGCCGTTTATAGCCATCAATTAAGGAGGGTCCGGGTTGATTCATATGCAACCAAATTAATTGTATTAAACAACTTGGAAAAGTTCAGCAAATAGGCCGCGTAAAAGTTGGAGTCTAAAGACATTTCCATTTTTAAAACTAAAATTACCTTTTCCGCCGTTTAGTCAGCAGATGTAGGAAAAAACATCGTTTCCTCCCATTTTCCTTCGTCTCCCACCTCTGTGTAATATATATATATATATATATTTCCCTTCCCTCACCACTCCATCACTCATCATCTGCTCACTGCTTAGCTTTCCTCTTACTGTATACGACTCAAAGGCCAAATATTCCACCCTTTTCTTCCATAGCATTAGGCCTCTACTCCCATCTCCTGCTCTCTACTCAGATGAACTCTAGCTCCAATTGTTCTTCATATTCTTGTTAATTTTTCTGAGATTTCCCATTCTTTTGGGAAAGGAATCGATTTTCCTTCCGAGCGTTTTCTTTCTCCATTCTTTACACACATAAAAGGATTCAATTTTCCCATCTATTTCTTTCCATTTTTCCCAAAGACAGATTTTTTTTTACCTTGTGATCAATCATGGGTTTAAAGGGATTTGTTGAAGGAGGCGTTGCTTCCATTGTTGCCGGGTGCAGCACCCACCCGCTGGATTTAATCAAGGTCCGGATGCAGCTTCAGGGCGAGGCGGCTCTCGCCCCGAACCCGGCTGTTCAAGCTCTCCGCCCTGCTCTCGCTTTCCACACCACAGCAAGCCAAGCCGCTGCCCACCTCCACTTCCCTCCTCCGCCTCCTCCCCGCGTGGGACCCGTCTCTGTCGGACTCCGGATCATCCAGCAAGATGGCGCCGCGGCCCTCTTCTCTGGTGTCTCCGCCACCGTCCTCCGCCAGACACTCTACTCTACCACTAGAATGGGTCTCTATGACATTCTCAAGAAAAAATGGACTGACCCCAACACCAATAACATGCCCTTGATGAGGAAAATCTCTGCCGGACTAATTGCTGGAGCCGTTGGCGCCACTGTGGGGAACCCTGCTGACGTGGCCATGGTCCGGATGCAGGCCGACGGCCGCCTCCCCCTGGATCAGCGGCGCAACTACAAGAGCGTCGTGGATGCCATTTCCCAAATGAGCAAGAACGAGGGGATCGCTAGCCTGTGGCGCGGCTCCTCCCTTACGGTGAACCGCGCCATGCTGGTGACGGCGTCGCAGCTGGCGTCCTACGACCAGTTCAAGGAGATGATTTTGGAGAGGGATCTGATGAAGGACGGGCTCGGGACACACGTCACAGCCAGCTTCGCAGCCGGGTTTGTGGCGTCGGTGGCGTCGAACCCGGTGGACGTGATTAAGACGCGGGTGATGAACATGAAAGTGGAGGCGGGGATGACGGCGCCGTACAGTGGGGCGCTGGACTGTGCCATGAAAACTATTAGGGCAGAGGGGCCAATGGCTCTTTACAAAGGCTTCATTCCCACAATATCGAGGCAAGGACCATTCACTATCGTGCTCTTTGTCACACTGGAACAAGTCCGCAAGTTGTTTAAGGATTTCTAAAACCAGCTGATGACGACGAAAAACAAGAATTATGTCAATCTAAAGAATTATTCTTTTTGAATTCTACTCTAACTATGAATGAATAGAGATATATATTTAATTACTCCTTTTATGATACTATTTGCTAAGATTGTAACAATTTTAAAAATAGGTAGCATTAAATTTATTGAAAGTTACTCTTTAAATTGAATTTTATTGGATACTTTTATTAAATAGCACTCCAATTTGAGTATTTCTAATTGAAAAGTAAAGAGTAAAATTATTGATACATATATGCAGTAATATGAAGAAGATAGAATTATAAAGTTGTTTTAAAAAGCATCGTACTGCCATAAAGTAGATTTAAGTCTAAAGTGCATATTGATTCGAATTCAAACTTATAATTTTAGGGTATTAATTGTTTTGCTTTTAAATTAGACTTCATTCGGACTTGGTTTTGAGATTTTGGTACAATAACAAGTAATATAAGCACAAAAAAAATTCCTGTCCAAAGAAAAAAGCACAAGTTTCTTTAATAAATCGCGTGACAGAAATATTCAGTTTTTAAATTGTGTGCGCAATATAACAAAGGTTCTTAATAAATTTAGAGACGTATCAACTTGATATTGTATGCCCTTCCTTGGAATTTGTGGAATCCATAATACCATGATAAACTGTATTTCACTCATATTACTTTTTGAAACCATAATCAGGAGTATAATGGACAAAGAGTGTGCTTGGTTAAACTCTTCAAAATATTTTATAAAATGTTTTAAAAGGTTATAAGTTATTAAAAAGTGTTTAGTAATTTTTTTTTGAAAAAATTTATAAGTTAAAAAAAAATATTTGATAGTTTATAAACTCTTAAAAAATAGTATCTCCACCACCCCAATTAAGATTTTATTTTAATAAATTCCTTTATTTTTGATAGTTTTAATAACAAAAATGACATTACTAATATTTTAAAAGCTATATAATCTTATTTTATCCAAATACTTTAATAACTTATTTTTAAAATAAAATTTAAAATCTTATAAACTCCAAAAACATCTTATAAGATGTATGAGCTTATAAGATTTTTTAAATAAATTTACTCAAACACCCTCTATAAAATAACTTTCAAGTATATATGTAAATGCCACTAAAGGCCAAAAACACCTCCAACTTTGGCTTTGTTTTTTTTTCTAAGTTCCAAATTCATCTAAAAAAATTAGAAGCAAAATCACCACTACAAAAATATGCCAAAAATATTTAAGTCCAGTTGAAAACCAAAATTCACTTTTTTTTCCTCTAATTTTTCCAAACAATGCCTTAATATGAGTTATTTTTTTTATCGTAAGCTATTTGCGAATTGTTCAGTTTACCGCTTGGAACAACATTTCATACGTTCAAAAATTTTAAAATTAATTAAAAAAATAAAATAATATTTTATGTTATCCTCTCCAATTTTATCAAACAAGAAATATGAATCTCGTCACTCAAATATAATTATCAATCATTTCTGATGGGTATGTTCATTTTATTTTATTTTAGTCCAGTACATTTAACTTCAGTCTAAATAATTTAGTAGACTTAAAAAGTTCAAATTGCATTAAAGATCCATGAGTGCCATATCTCAGTAAAATAGATATAAGTACTTTCTTCCTACTCATTTATAAAATATGTATTTTATTTTTTAATTTTAATTGTAATTATTTACTCTAAAATTCTTACTAATTGAAATACCGAATTACTTCTTATAAACAATCTCTTAATCCTCTTAACGATCTGCTCATGCTAATGACAAATAATCCAGTTATTGAATGTTATTGAAGTGGTGAATAGGAGGAATTAAACCTCAGCATCTAAAGGGCGCACATCACTTTCTATGTTAATAATTGCGTATTTGATATTGTTGATATTATTTATGTGGTAGTCACACATTTAAACAAATAATGGGATCCATACTCGAATTTTCCTATATATTATAATAATGTAATAAGATTCTCTTCATGTTAGACAACAAGAAATGTTAATTCCACGGCCCCACCTTTTACGCAGCAACTCGGTTCGGTCTTTCCTGGTGTCCAATTGGGAATGGCCAATATTATTGGACACGTGGTGCAAGGCCAGTCAAGAGAGCTCATCCTTGTATTTGTCCACACAATTTGGAATCCTATTCTTAAGTCAAAATTTAGGTAGTTTTGTCCCCACATATGCCTTCAACAGCCATTTCTTTCGTTATTATTATTATATTTAACCCTTTTGTTTTGCATTATAAAATTCAAAATTTGTCTTAAACCCTTTTTTTAGCTTGTCTCTTAATTGCCCTTTTGGCTAGGTCAAGTGATGGTTTTGACCAATTTTTTATAATTAAATCGCTGATCAAACTAATTTTGCGATCGATTAGCGATTCAATCAGTTTTACTGGTCTAATAAAAATTTATTATATTTTTTTATTATATTATGTAAAATATTAATATAATAGACTAATTGTTATGTAATACAAAATAAATGTAAAAAAAGATAAATAACTACCTAAAAAAATATCTAATAAAACATAAAATTCAAATAACCACATAAATATAAAAATATCAAATTTAAACAAAAATAGGTCAAACTAGTAAAAATAAAAATAAATAAAAAACAAAAATTGATCAAATCGATTTTGGCCGGTTTGGCCGGTCTTTGATCGATTTTGACCGGTCAAACCGGAAATTCGATTTTATATGTCTAATCGAATCGGACCGACTTCTAGTTTCCGATTGAACCGACCGATCCATTTTTCAAAACATTGGTTTTGACTTCCATTACCATCAAACGCAAAACTCCAAATTTTGTAGAAGTGCTTTCAAATTGAGGGTATTATTGTCAATTCGTATGAAAAAACTAATAATAATGGGTTGACTTGATGGAAGTTGGATAATTACATGCTTTCGAACCATATAAGATAGTAATTATATGATTTTGCATATAATTATAAAGCAATATGCAAATTTTCAATTCGAATTTGGCGTCATTCCCTACAATCCACCTTAAAATGATTGAAGTGTGTTAGATAAGTCGAGTTCAAGAGGATGCCTAACTAATCTTTAAAAAAAAAAATCATGTGTTACATTTAAGAGTTTATTTGATATTGAGAGAACAACACAAATTTAAATGATATTATAAATTTTAAAACCTATACATTACTTCATTCAAATAAATTAACAATTTTTTTCTATATAAAACATAATATATTACAAATTTTAAAATTAATTCATTTAAGAGCTTATAAGATATTTCATTTAAACTTAGTTTAACAGTATGGGAGTAGTTGAGTGATAGTATCACTTACACCTGAATAAAATTATATGATTTGTTGATAGTATATATCAATATATAATTCAAGTTAATTATTTTCTTTAATTGGTTAAGAGAGATCGAGTAAATCTAGATAAAAATAAAAACAAACAAATCTAGATAATAAAACCTATCAAAGAGAAAACAAATATCTAACACTCGGGTGTGTGCTTGCCTAGCTTGTGCGCTCTTTGGCCACAATAATATTTGTGAACTATATATACACTTTTAAGACCACAATCTTTTTTCGTGGTACATATTCTTCTTGAAAAAATAAAAATGCCAAATGTTTGGATACATAGTACAAAAAAAAAAACTTGTTCAATGTATATGTATACAATGCCTTCATATCTTGTCGATGTTGTGGGTGTATACATCTTGTCCTAAATATTTTATTTGACATAATGCACATTTAAATGAATTTATGTGCTTCTCAAAAAAAAATGTAATACCAAATATTTGGAAATATTATATTAAAATAAGGACCTCATTCGATGTATATGTATACAGTACCTTCAATGGCATAAAATATATATGTTGATCCAAATTAATGGATGGGTTGACATGCAAGTTGCACCAAGTAGACCTGACCACGGGCAGGGTCCAAATCGGACCCGGCCCGTGGCTGACCCTTGGTCAACGGGTCAAAATTCGTTGACCATGGGTCCGACCCGCGGACCCTTAACGAATTTTTCGGACCCGTAAACTACCGGGTCAGCACGACGGTTCAAGAAAAAAAAATTAATAGCAACGGCTATGTTGTGCAACGGTAAAAAATTTGACCATTGTCAAAGTCAAACGGTCAAAATTTGATATGTTGACTTTTTTATTTTTTTTTATTTTTTTATTTTTTTCTTCTATAAATACTCATCAATTCTTCATTTTTTCCACACTTCAACTCTCAAATATCTAATTTTCAACTCTCAATTCTCTAATCTTCACTCTTAATTATTCATTCTCAATTCTATATTATTTTAATTCTTTTATTAATTTTTTCATATTTCATTTATTTCATCTTTAATTATTTATTATTCAATTCTATATACTAATTTTTTATTATTTATCAAAAAATGGCCGATTCAAGCAATAGAGGTAAGGGAAAGATGCCCGCAACCGACGAGCAACCAAGGTTCAACATCGATTGTGAAGTTGAGTTAAGTGATGAAGAGTAAACTCACTTGTATACTACTCAAGAAACAATGAGTGATGCTCATACTCGATCTATTACATATCTCAAATCTTCTATTTTTACAAAATATTTTGATAAAATGACACTTCCAAATGGAGAGATGCGAACAAAATGTAAATATTGTTCGCAATCTTACAAATTTCAATCCGAATGCGGTTATGGATCCTTGAAAAGACATGTGGAGAAGAAGCATCCAGTAGAATTTGGCATTGATCGTACCCAAACTCAAATGCCATCATTCGCATCTTTCGGCGCCGGTGGAGATAACAATATTTCTTTATTTAAATATAATGATGTTAGATGTAGAGAAAATTTAGCTAGATTTATTTTTGTTGAACATCTTAGTTTTAGTTTTGCAAATAAATTCTTTTTTAATGAATTAATTCAAACAACATATAATCCTGCGGCTAAAGGTGTTCCACAAACCACACTAACACGCCATGTAAAAAAATTATATAATAAATCTAAAAAAGAGTTAAAAGAATTATTAAATAATATAAATAATAAAAAAAATTATGTAGTGATATTTGGAGTGATTATTGGCAAATACATTCATATATGGGTATTACATGTCATTGGATTGATGATTTTTGAACACTTCAAAAAAGATTACTTGCATTTAGAGTTTTTGATAGTCCACATACAACGGTAAATATTTCACAAATTATATTTTTAATATTAGAAGAATATAATTTAGTTAATAATTTTGTTTCAATAGCAGCTAATAATGCTAGTATTGGTGATCTTAAAGTTGTATGTGAACCATCAATTGGTGGTAAATTTTTTCATATTAGATGTATATGTCATATTTTAAATTTATGTGTACAAGATGGCTTAAAAGTTTTAGATAATCAACTTAAACCAATTAGACAAGCATTTTCTTATTTATGGACACATCCACATATTAATAAACAATGGTTTAGATTTTGTAAGGCTAACGGTGTGAAGCCTAAAAAAATTCCACGGGATGTTCCAACCCGTTGAAATTCAACATATAGATTATTAGAAGAATCTATCGACTATAAAGATTTATTATGTCAATTTTTTGTACAAATTATTTCTACTACTTTTCATTTATATCCACATCATTGGACAGTATGTGAAAAAATTTGTAATATTTTAAAAATATTTAATGATGCTACTTTACAATTATCTAGTGTTAATTCCCCAACTTCTCATTTAGTATTATTAAATTGTTGTAATATTGCATCAGTTTTACATGAAAATATTAACTCCCAAGATGAAAATTTAGTAAATTGTGTTTTATCAATGCAGTTGAAATAGGAAAAATATTTTTATGAAATTCCAGATATTAATTTAATTGCTGTTGTTTTTTATCCTAGACTTAAATTAGATAGTTTACAAGACTTGTTATTAATTTATTATAATGCTTTAACACGTAATGAAAATGATTATACTATAGATATTAATAATATTATATTTAAAATTAGAACACTTTTAAATGAATTTTATAATGAATACAGTTCCAAATATGGTTCACAATCAACTCAAGTTGATATACATAAAACTAGTAATAGTAGTAGTTTTAAACTTACGGCAGCACAACTTTTACTTAGGGGACGAACTAAACGTTCTCAATAATCCTCAAGTTCTAGCCAAGAACTTGAGAGTTATTTTAATATTTCATTTGAGTTTAATGAGACAGATGACGATGGAGAGTTCAATATTTTGCGATGGTGGTCGCAAAAAGAGCAAATGTATCCAATTTTATCCGTGATGGCGAAGGAGATACTTGCTTCATCTGCTTCAACCGTTGCAGTGGAACAAGTTTTCAGTGCGGGAGAGTAATATATTGAGTGAAAAACGCTCAACGTTGTCTCCCAATAATTTAGAAGCCCAAGCATGTCTTGATGATTGGATTAAGGCTTTAGTACGAAGACAAGGTCAGCCGGATTCGGAGGAAGATCAAGAGGAGAACACAAATGAAACAACGACGGGAACGAGTGGGAGTGATTGAGTCACGCCACTCCCTAAGGTAAGAATGGTTAAAAGGTAAGAGAACTACGTGGGCTTTGATTCCTCTATACCATAAGAGGATACGTATGCAACTTAAATTTAAGTTCAAACTCATTTTTATTTTTAAAATAGTTTTTAATTATATAATTTAATTTTTTGCTGATATTTTTTTAAATTTAAGTGCAATTTTTTTTATTGAAATTTAAGTTTAAACTTTAAAATTTCAAGTTGAACATCTTTTTTTTATATATTTATTATAATTAGAATATTTGATACTTTAAATTTTAGATAATAATTTTTTTTTCAAATTTAAGTTAAACATTCATTAAGTTCAAAAATTAATGATATTTTTTTTTAAATTTAAGTTCAAAATTTTTCATTCAAATATATGTTTAAAATTTCAAACCCTTGTTTTTGTTTTACAAAAGTTACAATTTTATAAAATTAATAGTTAGTTAAAAAGTTACAAATTTTTAAAATATAAGGTAAAAAAATAAAAAAAAATTCAAGGGTCGGAACCGGAACCGAAACCGACGGTTAACCCGAACCGAACCGACAGTTCCAGAACTCGGACCGTAACCGACCTTGACGATTAAGGTTAAGGGTCAGAATTTTCTTGAACCATGAAACCGACGGTTCCAAACCGTAACCGACGATTTTTGAACCGTGGTCAGGTCTAGCACCAAGTGTGGCGATTTGCTACATACGGAACAAATTGTTTTTGGGTTTCCAAGGTCCAATTTAGAAGTTGGTGTCAAGTTTTTTAGTCGTTTTAAGTTCTTCATAATTTAAACTATAAAAAATAAAAAGAAGAGTTATTTGACTGCCAAACGAAAAATTTATAGATATATTAAATTACCATCCCCAAGGAACGTTCCCTTTTGCTAAATAAAAAGGGAAGTCTTTAATCTTTAGATTAACTTCATAATATTTTTTAACAGTTTAGCATTTGAAAACCTTCAAATAGTGATATTATCAATACTTTGAAAAAATTAACACAAAGTTGTTTTTTATTCATTTGAGAAAGTAATCAAGTAAATTAGCCAATAATACAAAATGGTCATTCAAATCAATTCTTAATGTAAAATATACAGATTTAATTTTTTTTTTAGTTTTATTCCTAATTTCAATAATAAATCAATTTTGCCTTTTTTTAATTCAAATCTCAATGCCTAGTGGATGCTTGGGGGTGGGGGTGGTAGGGGGTTAGTTGTATAATTTATTAGAAAATAAATGCTTAGATAATAAGATTTTTGCATCTTTGGCGATTTCAGAAAGGCACAACATGATATTTCAGTTCAAGTTGTGAGAGTTGAATTAGTCTTACATTAATTCTAGTCATGCGATGTCCTACCAACCAAAAAATTGATCAATAATTGAATAGCATATTGATTTTATGCGTCTCTTAGGTATTGCTTGAAAAAAATTGTGCTTTTATAAAAGTGATAAATATTGGAGAAAAAGTAGCAAAAAGGTGAAAAATAGAGGATATTCGGATAAAATATTGAAAAGTGAGTAATTGAAAAATGAGTGTTTCGTAGTATAGTTTTAGCTTTTCTTTACTTTTTAATATCAAAAGTCCATAATACTCCTTAAATAAACAATCATCTTTTGACTCATGCCTCAATTTTCAAAAATTAATTAGAGGTATAAGGGTCTAAAATAACTTTGAAAAATCTCCATAAAGGGAAAAAGACAAAATTCGTCATGTATATTGGCCTATATAGAGATTTAGTCCGTTAAATTGGTAAAACTTGATTTTAGTGCATTAAGTTTTTAAATTTTGCACATTTGGTTCAAATTTCACCGAAAATTTTTAATTTGATGGGGAATTACTAACGTGGCACAAAAGACTATCGAACTTTACTGACATGGAATGTAATTTAGGAATTTTTGGATTTGAAGAAAACAGTATATCATGTAACAATTTTGTGGACAAATGGATGAAAATAAACAAATATGTGGAATTTCTAAATGGACCTAAAAAAATAATAATTTATTTAATATTTATTCTTTTTCCACTTATAAATTTCAAAAAAATTAATTTTTTACTTTTTTCTCGTCCATCTTCAAAAAATTTGGAAAATTTCAAAAAAATCAAAATATTTTACATACTATTTTAAAATAATCTCTTAATTTGCAAAAACATAAATAAATTAAAAATAAAGAAATAAAATATTAGCAAACTTTTATATTTAAAAGTTAGAAAGTACTTGAATTTCAATAATAAATAAAATAACAAATAGTTTATATAATATATTAAATAATTTTTAAATACTAAAAATATAAAATAAAGAAAAGATTTACATAAATAGTTATCATAATATACTTTTTTCATTTCTTTTCCTTTTTTAATTTAAAAAATAGTTTTAAATATTTTAATTTTTAGAAGAAGAAGGAGGATGAGGGATAGGTGACGAAGGTGGACGGGTGGCGGAGGTGGAAGAAGAGATAGGTTGGTAGTTTGGGGTGTGGAATTAGGTGGAAGAAGATATGGATGATGGTTTGTGGTATGGATTTAGGTGGAAGAAGAGTGGGTGGGTTGGTAGTTTGGACTGTGGATTTGGGTAGAAGAAGAAGAGGAGGTTTTGGTTATGAATTTAGGTGGAAGAAAGAGGTGGATTGATAATTTGGGGTGTGGATTTTGGTAGAAGAAGAAGAAGAAGAAGAAGCACTGGCGATGGGCGGTGGTGGTGGGTGTGGGAAGAAGATGAAAGAGAAATAAAATAAAAAAATATTTTTTTTTAAAATTTTACTAAATACAAAAAAATAAAGATAAAATAAATTATTATTTAATTTGTTTCTCCCATTTTTTATTTAGGTGGCACATTTATTTATTTTTCCACAAAATAATACACATAAACGTCATATCAGTTATTCCCCTCTTCCCCCAAATAGTAGAAATCCCCAAAATATAGTCCATATCAGTATATCCCTGTGATTTATTGTACCACATCAGTAATTCCAGGTCAAATTAAAAAAATTAGGTGAAATTCGGACAAAATGTGCAAAATTTAAAAATATAATGCACTAAAATCAAATTTTGCCAATTTAATGAATTAAATATTTATATAGGCCAACATAAATGACGAATTTTGCCTTTTTTCCTTTCCCTAAATGCTACTAAAAGCCAGAAGCACCTCCAAGCTTCTTTAAATTTCAGCTTTATTTAGGAAAATTAGAAGCAAAATCACTACTATAAAACATACCAAAAATGTTTAAGTTCAATTTTTTTCTAATTTTTCCAAACAATGGCTTAATATGAGTTTTTTATCATAAGTTATTTGTGAATTGTTCAATTTACTGACTTCGAATAAGATCTTCCTACTTCCTAACATTCTAAACTAATTACAAAATAAAAATTTATTTCCTGATCATTATGAATTTTATTCTCTCAAATTTTATCAAACAAGAAATATGAATTTTGTAATCTCGTCAGTCACATGTAGTGATTAAACCTTTCTCCGCTAAATATTTACATATTTTGAATGTTGATATTACTTGTGTTGTAGTCACACACTGAATAAATATTGGGACCTATACTTGAATTTCCCTATATATGGATGCTAATAACAAGTTATATATTACTCGGCACATATCCTTATACTTGAATTTCCCTATATAGAGTTATAGGTCTCTGAGTGCGTCACATTATGGTACTTAATTCGTTATTGTAGTGTCGAGCATATGAATTAATATTATTGTAGAGGTATATATTAACTTAGAAGGATATCGAAGTGGTAATTTCAACTTGGCATCAATAAATTATTATTTTTTAGAAGAATAATTAGAGGAATCAAATAGGAGATTGGACTCAAAATTCTTTAAGTAAATAAATCTTATATTTGTGCATATTTATCTTCTCTTATTATTTTGCTCAGACAAACTTTGTGTGTATGAATTTCTTACGTCTAGTGAGATGATCTCTACTCCTTTTCCCAACTCTTTGCAAATCAAATTGAAGTTACAATGAAGATGAGGGGCAAGCAGTTCATATTCACAAATTTTAAATTCTTCAAGGCATAAAATTTTGAAGAAACATGTAAATTGGGAGCGAGCGAAGTTGGTGTTCCATGTATTTACCCATATTCCATTCAAATTGAGGGCAATGATGAAAATAAAGTCATTTAAAAACAATTGTCAACTAATGAAGAAGTTGTAACATTATCACATTTGACCTTTCAAATACTAGTAAATAAGAGCATAAACTATCTAAGTTTCTCTAGTTTAAGCCTTATTAGTGGTCTTATTTTCAGGCATAAATTTTTGAACTAAAGCTTGCTCAAATACTACTTGATAAGAACTTAAATTATTAATAATGCACCTAAATTGTCAATACTGCTCCTTGAAATGAGTATAGAAAGTTCAAAAGTTAAATCAAGCGAAAACTCCTTGATTCAAGTATAAATTGTCTTACAATTCAAATTGAGATGTATTACACCTTGATATGAGTACAATTATCTATTAAATATAAATTCAAATTAAAAACTTTTTGATACAAGTATAAATTAAGTACAAATTTAGTTTCAAATTGAAGAATTACTTAATACGAGTATAGGTTATATAACATATTCAAGTTCAAATGACAACTCCTTATTATGAGTTTAAACTATCTACAAACTTCAAGAAAAGATAGATGATTAACTCTTGATATGATTTTATACTATCTACAAATATCAAATAAATTCAAGTTAAGAACTTCTAAATACAAGCATAAATGTCTACAAATTCAAATCAATTCAATTGAAAAATACTTTAACATTAGTTTAAAGTGGTATGTTTCACATAAATTCAAGTAACCACTAAGGCTTGTTTTGTTGAGTATGTTCCAAGTTCAATACTTGTTCATTTCTTCACATTCATCAAAGTAGATAAGTGTGAACAAGTTTTAAGGAAACATTTGTAGACATAAAAAATATATTGTAAATTATGTACTTAGATATTAATATAATTTCAATTCATCAATTATATATTTATATTTACATTTTGGAATCTCCTGAATTGTATTCTAAGTTAAATTAAATATATAATTGATGGGTGAATTAGTAATTCATATATATGATATTGATGTGTTTAATGCAATTCAGATCATATTTTGGGTGAACTAACAAAGTGAATGTCAAGACTTTGGTAATTCAAATAAGAAATTGTGATTGAGGAAGTGAATACCAATCAACATAAAAAGTCAATCAAATCATTTCACTTCATCAAATAATAATAGCAATAGCAAGAGTTCATATCCTTTAAGTATAAATTGGAATAATCTCTAAGAAGCTAAGTACAAAATTATGTATTCAAACAAGAGAGATATTGAAGGAGATTTCAGAATTATTTCAACTCAAGTTCATCAAATTCAAACAGTTTCAAGGCATTTCAAAGTGAATATCAAGGCAATCATTTTGAAACGCATCAATTAATTCGTGATTATGGTATTAAGCCCACCAATTAATGCTATTAAAGATGCAAATCGACTTAAGGGATTAATCAAATAATTCAAAATAGACGTTGTACTAAAAAATTCTTCAACTAAATATGATTGGTATAATTTATATAGACGGTATACTGGAATGTAGTGGGAATGGAATGAACATTCTCAAATCCATTTCCATTTATATGATTGACATAATTTGGAGGTAGGAATATCCATTCCCATAGGAATTTTTATTCCAAAAAATATAGATTATTCATTCCCTTCCTCCTCTTAGTTTTAACTATTCCCAATCAGTAAAGAATGGAGCTATATTTATTTTTGACAAAATAATCCTTCTAAATATAATAAAAATATTAGATAAAATCGAAACTCAACCCATCCAGATTTTTATGAACCTGAAATTTCTATATAAGAAAAAATAATGTTATTAATAAAAAATAATTATTTAGATTTTAATTATTAAAAAATTAAAATTTTTAGATATATTTATTGCTTTTACATTATAAGCATAAACTATGATAATGAATTTTTCTCATTCTCTTACGTGAATATAACCCATTTAATCATATAAATATTCGCATTAATTTTTCATTTCATGCTCTTAATTACAATGTTTTATATCAGACTAAGTATGAACTCAAAAGGGTCACAAAATTAAAAATAAAATGGAAACGGGGCTGGTTGAAATTCGAATTGGTCGGACTCGCTGGATTTATGGTGAATTTTTATTATTATTAATAAATTTGGTGTGAATTTTGAATTTTTTATTTTTAAAATCATCTTGTTCCGAACATGTCCCGTTTATTTTTTTTATTTTTTTAAAGATTTATATATATTAATGTGATATTTTTTAAAAAATATATTTTAAAAAATTTTAATTTGTTATTTTATTAAAAAAATAATTTTTAAGATTTTTAAAATAATAAAATGAGTTTAGCATGTATAATCCTAAGAATCTAGAGTTTGGGGTGGGTTACTATCCTAAAAAATTTTGACGGAGGAGTTTTGATTTGTTCAAATTCTCCCATTGTCATCCAAAAAAACCAAAAAAACAGCATGTCTAAAAATTAATAGTCACGGTCAACATTTTAGAATAACCGAAATATTTTGCAATGTAAGAATATTTATACCCGTTCTTGTTGTACTGAAATTTTGTTTTTCCATTGAAAGATTTTTTGGAGTCGTATTATTAGTCTTGAAATGTCCACCTCAACTATGACCAAATATTTGTTTTTAAATCTTATAATTTAAAGATTTAATTAGTCCTAATCTAAAATTTAAAGATTTAATTAGTTCAAATCTAAAATTCATACTCAATACTTAAAGAAAATAAAACAAGGACTGAATATATTAAACAAAAAAAAAATAGTCCACAAGTAAATTTGGTTGTAGAAGTTGGCTAAATTAGACTACTTACTGGAAAAAGTTCAGCAAATAGCAATTCGGATCCCGTGCCGCGTAAAAGTTGGCGTCTAAAGACATTTTCATTTTAAAACATTTTTTTTTTTTCCGCCGTTTGGTCAGCAGATGTAAGAACGAACCTCGTTTCCTCCCATTTTCCTTCGTCTCCAACCTATATATATTTCCCTTTCTCCCACTCCTCCATCACTCATCAATTCCTCACTGTTTTCTCTTACAGCATATGTCTCAAAGGCCAAATATTCCACACTTTTCTTCTATAGCTTTCGCCCTCCACTCCCATCTCCTCGTCTCCACTGACATGAACTCTAACTCCAATTGCTCTTCATATTCTTGTTAATTTTTTTTCAGATTTTCCATTCTTTTGGTAAAGGAATTGATTTTACTTCCAAGCTTTTTCTTTCTCCATTCTTTATACATACACAAAAGGGATTCAATTTTCCCATCTATTTCTTTCCATTTTTCCCAAAGATACAATTTTTTTTAATTTTTCCTTGTGACCAAACATGGGTTTGAAGGGATTTGCTGAAGGAGGCATTGCTTCCATTGTTGCCGGGTGCAGCACCCACCCGCTGGATTTAATTAAGGTCCGGATGCAGCTTCAGGGCGAAGCGGCTCTCGCCCCGAACCCGGCTGTTCAAGCTCTCCGCCCTGCTTTCGCTTTCCACACCACCGCTGCCCACCACATCCACCTCCCTCCTCCGCCTCCTCCCCGCGTGGGACCCGTCTCCGTTGGACTCCGGATCATCCAACAAGATGGCGCCGCGGCCCTCTTCTCTGGTGTCTCCGCCACCGTCCTCCGCCAGACACTCTATTCCACCACCAGAATGGGTCTCTACGACATCCTCAAGAAAAAATGGACCGAACCCAACACCAATAACATGCCCTTGATGAGGAAAATCTCTGCCGGACTAATTGCTGGAGCCGTTGGCGCCGCTGTGGGGAACCCTGCTGACGTGGCCATGGTACGGATGCAGGCCGACGGCCGCCTCCCCCTGGATCAGCGACGCAACTACAAGAGCGTGGTGGACGCCATTTCCCAAATGAGCAAGAACGAGGGGATCGCTAGCCTGTGGCGCGGCTCCTCCCTTACGGTGAACCGCGCCATGCTGGTGACTGCGTCGCAGCTGGCGTCCTACGATCAGTTCAAAGAGATGATTTTGGAGAGGGATCTGATGAAGGATGGACTCGGGACACACGTTACAGCAAGCTTCGCCGCCGGTTTCGTGGCGTCGGTGGCGTCGAACCCGGTGGACGTGATCAAGACGCGGGTGATGAACATGAAGGTGGAGGCGGGGATGGCGGCGCCGTACAATGGGGCCCTGGACTGTGCGATGAAGACTATTAGGGCAGAAGGTCCAATGGCTCTTTACAAAGGATTCATTCCCACAATATCGAGGCAGGGACCATTCACAATCGTGCTCTTTGTCACACTGGAACAAGTCCGCAAGTTGTTTAAGGATTTCTAAAACCAGCCGATGATGACGAAACAGGAAGAATCATGTCAATGTAAAGACTCACACATTTTGTGATTTATCTTTTATTCTTATAGAATTTATGCTAAAAATTAATGAAATAGTTTGAACAATCCATGATCTGATTAGTTAAGTTTGATTAAATTAAACTAATTCAAAATAATATTACTTTTAATCATATTGCGTCATTCATCTAATAATATGATTTGTTATGTTTGATCAAACTAATCTTCAAGAAAATAATTCATTTCTATTTATGTCTATACTTTTGAAAATTGAAGAGACTAACTAAAGAAATAACCAAATGTTGTCTTAATCAACAACACATTATAAATAAGATTACGCAATTGTTTTCACAACTAATTACTTCAGGACTTTTTAACTATCCCTAAGCTATACATCGTTTCTTACTTGCAAATTTTCAAATTAGATAGATATTGATTTGAGGTTTTCAATTACACATACAAAATTAATAATATTACTTATTTCATTTCATTGCAATTATTAGTACATGAAATTGTTTGCTTGTATAAGTCATGAGATTTTGCAAAGATTGAGGCTCTAAAATCTATAATTAATTGAGTTCAAATTCCAATTATACAAGTGTATTTGTTTATCTTAATAGTATTTTTTTTTTCTTTTTGGTGTATGCTTTAGGGTCAAGATTGTATTTAATTAGCCAATTCTTAGTTAGGGTTTGTAGGATGCCCTCCAAATTCAATTCATCCCAATATTAGCATTTTAGATTCTATGTTTCAATTTGTATTTCATTATATATTTCACTTTATGAATTTATACAAAATGTACGTGATTTATAATTAAATATTTATTTAAAAAAATATGTTATATACTTAGCATATATTTATGATATGTGATATAGGTTATAACATTAAATAACTATTTTGTCCTTAGAAAGCCTATAAATGACCAAATATGACTCGATCTATGTTTTCTTACTCGGGTTTTAACCCGATCCGAAGATTAGGTCGAACATGACTCAAAATGGACACTGTAGATTTCCCTGCTAGTTGTCACAATGAGAAGACCTACGTGTGTATGAAAAAATTATAAATAGTCTCCAATATTAATCCTTCACTTATCAAATCTTAAC
>JAGSPU010000212.1:0-41157 GCA_019321725.1 Paulownia fortunei | reverse complement strand
TAACATATAAATAGAAACTAATTTCTATTACATGAATATATCTTATACATTCATAGACCTTCTCTTGATTCTTCATCTTGGTCTGTCTTCTTGTCCACCAAAAATTAAAAACAAAAATCTCACCCTATTCTACTCTCATTTCAAAAATAGAAAGTACATACAATAAAAGAATAAAATACGTGCAGCACCATTTCAAAATTTCAAAGATAAAAAAATCCAATCACATTGGTCTAAAAGGTTCTATGATCATCCCACACATACCAATAAATACATCACATAAATTTATAAAGCATGTAAATTGACCATCCATTTAAATTGTAAATTCACGAGTTGGGATAAAATCTCAATTTTTCAAGAAAAGCCCTTTTTTCAAAATTTTAAAATTAATACTTTAATTAAAAAATCAAATTCTGTAATTGACACGATGGGGTGTCCAATAGCCTCTGCCACAGCATGTGCTGCCGGCACTGCCAGTGCGCGCGCCTAATGCATAGGCTTGATTGGTGCGTGCAACATTTGCGCGCACGTTCAGCTTACACATTTTGGCGTCGTTTCATGAATTTAACAAATAAATAAAATTATAGAATAATTCTATCCCAATCAGAAACAAAATTTAACAATCATAATTTAACAATTAAATTTATAGGCATAAATCGAATTCGATTGGAATTGTGTAAACCATGGCTATGATACCACTGTTAGGTTCACATGATCTTGGGGTGTACACAACAAAAAAATAAAATTTTAAAAACAAACATGCTACAACATTATAGCATCACCCCAGATTCTATGTGATTTATCAATTTTGCAATTTCCAATGGTATAATAAATAAATTAAAATAGTTCTAATTATACCTTTCAATGTACTCTGGTTGTCGTAGTGATTGAGGTAATCGATTGCTAGCCCCTTTTTAAAATTTGGTTCATAGGGATCCAAACATCTCCCCTCTAAAGAAGTCAACATGTTGAGCATGAACACGGAATTCGAACTCCATTAGCAATCCAAATTCTTTTACTAACCTAGTTAATGGAGTTGATATGGTGAATATTAATTCTTTTTAGCAACTTGTGATAAAAGAATTAATACTTAAACAAAAAGATGGAATTTTGGTGGAATAAAGGATAGAAGAAAAAAATAAATTTTCTCTTTATTGTTCCATAATGGCCAAAAATTTGAGGCTAGAGAGGGCTCCTCTAGCCTCAAATTTTCAGCCCCCTTACTTATACAGTGGAACTCAAAAATTCCAAGAGTCCCACTCTTGGTATTTTTGGTCTCATTTTAATTGGTTGGAAGATTTTTGGTTGATTCCAAATCTCCAAATATTTCCACCTTTATTTCTTATCTTCCAAGGATATTTAGAGTCTTTCAAGAAATTCAAATTCTTGAGTTTTCATCCTTTTTCAACAACTCATGCAGGTCTCTCCTAACAGGCCTTATTAAATTGGGCTTGGAGTTAAAATAAATCCTACAATTAATCTAATTAATTATTTTATCCCAAACTTAATTAATTAATTCCATCTAGCCCACCTAATCAAAATTAGATCCAATTAAATAATTCATTTATTTGATTGAGTAAATTAATTTAATAATTAAATTAATTTATGATCTACACAATTAATTTGATCCAATCAAATAATTATTTCACTCGAATTAGGCTTTCTAATCTTATTAGTGTTGGGTTCACATAATTCCGGGATATGTGCAACAAAAAATTAAAAATTTAAAAACATCACACTATAATAATTACAGCATAACCCCTGGATCCGATGCGATTTTAATGGTCTCACAAATTCCAATGGTTGTATAAAATAATTAAAGTTTTGATTTATATATTTCTTTGCACTTTGGGTTCTTGTGGAAATTAAAAGATTTGCTTGCCATGTCAAACCAGACATTCTAGCTTCGGGAAGCCTACTTGAGTCCATAAATAGATCTATGGAGTTTGTAAACCTTTTGCTCACTTCTTCTGGATATGAAGCCTTCTGGGTGCCTCATATTGATCTCTTCCTTAATGTTTCCATTAAGGAAAGTGAATTTCACATCCTTCTATAATATTACGTAGTCATAATATGCTGATATGGCTAGCATTCCTCGAAACAAACATATTTTATTCTGAGGGGTCGTAGAAGTAGTTTCTAATGGATTTTTTGGATACCCCATAAAACTTACATAAACTGGATCTCATATCTAATTTATCTCCCACTTGTTGCTTCATGTAAGCAGCACACCCCCATACTCTAAGGTAATTGTAAAAGGGTGGTTTCCCACACCACATCTTATATAGTATTTGGGCACCGACTTTGATGGAACTCTATTTAATAGATATGCTATCATTTCAAGATCATAGCCCTTGAATAAAAGAGGAAGCTCAGTAAAACTTATCATCGATTAAACCATGTCTAACAAGTTCGATTCCTACGCTGCACAACTCCGTTGAATTGAGGAGTAGCAGGAGAGGTCTACTGAGAGTAAATCCCATTCTCTTTTATATAATCAAAAAACTATGTGCTCAAGTATTCACCTCCTCAATTAGATCAAAGAGCCTTAATTATTAGCCCAGTTTGTTTCTCCACCTCACATCTGAATTCTTTAAACTTTTCAAAAGCTTCAGATTTGTACATCATAAGATAGACATAACCATACCTAGAATAATCATCGGTAAAGGTTATGAAGTAGTGATAGTTCCTACAAGTAGTAGCCCGCATGCATCCAAATGGATCAAATCTAATAGATTTTTGGCTCGCTCCACTTGTCTAACAAAAAGTGATTTGGTCATTTTCTCCTTGAGACATGACTCACATGTTGGCATTCCTTACTCTTTTGAAAGATTGAACAATTGAGCCAATTTATAAATTCTCTTCTCAGAGATGTGACCTAATCTAGCATGCCATAAGAGTTGAGAATTATGATTATCTAATTTTCTTTTATTTTGTTGAATGTGAAAAAAGAAGTTATGGGGTGTAATAGAATATAAATCATTCATCAATATATCAGAGGTAATCAAAACTGAATCTTTAAAAATGGAACAACTTCCAAGTTTTATTGAAAAAGTTAAAACTTTTTCCATCCAAAATAGGAATGGAGATAATGTTCTTAAATATCTATCGAACATAAAGGCAATTATTTAAAACTACTTCATTTCCTAAAGCTAAGTTGACATTTCCTATGGCTAATGCAGCAACCTTTGCTCCATTTCCCAGCCGCAGGATTGTCTCTCCTCTACTTAGCTTCTTGCTTCTTTCCATCACCTACAAATCATTGCAAAGATGAGACTCATAGCCAGTATCCAATACCCAAGAAGCATCGTTAACTGATAAGTTAACTTCAATAAAATAAATACCTGAACTCTTTAGGCTCACAAGGTACATCTTGCAGTTTCTCTTCCAATGCCCAGGTTTGCCGCAGTAGTAGCAATTGTCATCGGTCTTGTTGGAACTCTTGGAGATGCCACCTATTGGCTTCATGCCTTTGGATTTTGAGGAACGCTTTCATTTTTCCTTCTTTCTCTTAGGCTTTTTAGCCTTTAAGTTGGATGAGGATCCAACAAGCATGATCGGCTTGTCCTTCTTGATAGTGGACTCAGTCGTCTTCAACATGTTAACCACTCAGCAAGGTATTGGTGAAAATTATGCAAACCGCAAGTGCACGGTGTCAAGTTTTAATACAACGATGAGTTGAGTATCGTATCCACAAGGATTATAATAAAAAATTGTATTAAGTACTGTAGTTTAAATAGTCCTAATTTTATCTAAAAAATCGAGTGATGATTAGTAAACAAAGTAAAGTAAGATAAAAATGCATAGACAAGAATGGAGTTTTTAGAAGCAATTCAACAAACACCTTATGAGCAAGAAATTCTAGAAGAATAACTCACCTAATTATCACCTATGTTTTTCCTTCCAAAATATACCAATTCAAGTTAACAACACATGTAAGTTAAGAATTCCTAAGCTCATCAATTCCCTCTCTCGAGTGCCAAATTGACTATAAGTTCTAACATGAATTTCGATATCTCTATAAAAATTCAAGAGTAAAACTCTACAAAAAGTTTAATGAATTCTTCTTCAAAACTTCAAAAGTTTCATAAGCTTCTCAACTCTATGATTCCTAGGTTGTGTTATCCCTATGGTCATGAATAATCTTCCCTCTCTTGAGTGTTGAATCTCATACGTCAAACAATCTCAATTAGTGGCCAATTAATCAAGATGAAATACTAAATAATATAACACAAACAAGATGAATAACTTGAACTAATATTATTTGGAATTCAAAACATAGGTTCAAATAAGGTTACATCATCCTCTAGAAAGAAAAGTTTAGTTCCTCATGTATGAATATAACTTTAACAAATACATAAGAAATAACATGAAAATTGTTCACCAATTTGTGAAGTAGAAGTAATGGTTGAAGCTCTCTGTCTCTGAGAATGGCTTGTCTCTAAAAATGGTCTTCTTCTCTCCAAGTCTCCTTGTTCTCCTTTGCTTTTCCTCCTCTTCTCCTCCTCCAAAAACTCATTTGGAGGATTTTAGAATCCCTCAAAATAGATGGGAAATGCCTATTTTGACCTTACTTGTCCGTCCGGCAATGCCTAAGGCACTACCTATTCTGTCCAAAATAGTGTGTGCGCCTAGGCGCTCCACTTGCTGTCCAGAATCGGTTTCTGCAGCACTTATAGCCTTTTTCAACAGATTGTTCACCACTTTAGAAGCCAAACGGGCTTTTAGTGTCTTCATATGAATTGTATCTTTATGTGTTGCTTTTTAGTGGAACTTGAATCAACTAAATATGACTTATGTGGGGAGAGTTATGCCAGAAATACCAAGATGTGTCATCCTAGAAAATTTCAGCCCAGTGCTAACTCTTTAACTCAGTTTTTTGCATTGATATCGATAGAATTGGATTTTATGAAAAACATAAAAGTTATATATTTTTATCTTGGCTTTCCATTGGTTCAAGAATCAAATCAAATTATATTGGATAAAAGAATTATGATTGAAATACAAAAACTGCCATCAGTCGCACCACAATTCGGATTCTTCAACATTTCAACCAAGTTTTTTGGTTTCTTTTTATTTTCTTCTTCTTTTGTCATTACCTACAAGATTTCACACTAAATGCATAAAAAAGTAACAAAAACACTTGAAAACAAATCAAATGTTAATCAAAAGGTATATGAATTATTGGTATAAAACTAACTTATCATAAGGCTAGTTTCCATTTTATGCATGTTGAAGTTGACAACGAAGGTGTCAAACGATGGAGGCAAAGACTGCAGGATGAGATCTAAATAGAGCTCGTTATCCCTAAAGACTCCAAGTGACTCGAGTCTTTCAATCAGGCCTATCATCTTCAATCTATGATCATGGACTGAAGAGCCCTCCATCATACAAGTATTGAAAAGCTCTTTCGAGATCTGATATCTCGCCTTCCTTTTATGTTCACGGTATAAATATTGTAAGTGAACATAGATATTATGTGCATGTGTATGTACCTCGTATTGCCTTTGCAACTCATTTGACATTGTTGCCATCATATAGCATCCCACTTGCAAATCATCATCAACTAGCTTGTGATAATCCGCAAGCTCCTCCTCATTGGCGTGTGCCGGTGTGGTTGGCAGCAGGATCATATCAAGTTCTTTTTTTGAACTGCATAACAATCCGAAGGTTCCATAACCAATCAACATAGTTGGGACCAGTTAATTTATTAGCTTCTAGAATTGATGCAAGTGGATTTTTAGCCATTTATAGACAATCTACAAATTTAAATGAGGCAGAAAATTAACATTCTTTCAAAATCATATTAATTTATAACAAGGCCTTTAGCAATAAATATCTCCCACTGTTTTATTCAAATTTCATCATCCCTAATGGCAATTCTGGAATCTTATTTCCTAATGGCTTGAGGCCCAATCAATATATCATATGCCCCAATTTTATGAGCCCATAAAATACATAGAAAGGTAGTTAACTTTTAACGATTGCATCTCCATGCAACCCTTAAATTATTTTACCTCACTTCTTCCCATATACCCCAATTTTATGAGCCCATATGATATTAAATGTCAAGCAAGACTCATCAAACCTCCATGTAGATGGAGCATCAAAACATTTCACGACTCATGGTCAATGTAGAGACGAGTGCATCCCATGGGCATCACCATGCTTAGTAGAGATCACAACTTTCCATTACAAAGTCATTCCACGACTCATGGCCAATGATAAAGTAATTAGCATCGTCATGTCAACTACTTTTATTGGGTCCAACATAATTTTATCCATATTTACTTGAAATTAGAATTAAAATTCTTACTTGATTTTTAATACAAGTAGGGTATTTGTTTTAACCAAGACATCCTCAATTTTAATCTTAGTTTATTTAATATGTTTGCATTCAATTGACAGCAAGCATATAATTTGAAAAATATTAAATAAACCCTACGCATACATCTAATACATACATGATTCGGATGATCATTGGCCAATCCTACGCGATCCATTTGCGCCAAAAATGGATTTAGGTCAATTTAAGGATAATAAAATAGAATTAAAAACTAATTTCTATTACATGAATATATCCCATACAATCATGGGCCTTCTCCTGATTCTTCGTCTTGGTCATTCTTTTTGTCCGCCAAAAACAAAACAAAAAAGAGAAAAATCTCACCCTTTTTTATTCTCAATTAAAAAAATATAAAGTACATATAAGAAAAGAATAAGAGATTCGCAAACCCTATTTCAAAAACCCAAAGATAAATAAATCTAATCATATTACTCCAAAAGGCTCCATAATCATCCCATACATACTAACTTGGGATAAAATCTCGATTTTTCAAGAAAAATCAATGTTTCCAAATTTTAAAATTGACACATTAATTAGAAAATCCTACGCAACATGCAGCAGCGCGCCCAAGGTGTGCCACAGACGCGCTGCAGCGTGCTAGCGATGCACCCATGCAGCGTGCTGCTGCATGCTGTCGTGCTATGTATTTTCCTCTTCCATTTGAATTGAATTCAATCATACATGTTTTGTTTAACAATTAAATTAATTACAAAATTATTTTATCCTAATCAAAAATATAATAAATCAATCAGAATTTAACATTTAAATTGACAGGCATAAATCAAATCCGATTGGAATTGCGCAAATCGTGGCTATAATACCGCTATTGGGTTTGCGTGATTCCAGGGATATGCGTAGCTGAAATAAAAAATTTAAAAACATCATGCTATAACAATTACAGTATAACCGAGACGTACACCTTTTGTGATTGTCAAACAATCAGAAAATACATCAAAATAGAATACGACATATACAAGTCTGTCATAGTGACTCAAGTCGAGTAACTAATTGCTCTCAATCCAATTGCTACACCCATCCTCAATTTTGCATTATATGCTTCATGTTGAAACCAATTATAAAGATTAATATAACATATTAATATGGGAACCATATAAAATTTTCTAAATAATATTCAAGATCCCAAAATTAAGGAATGTATGACTCTATGATTGATGTCTCTCTATATATATATATGTCTATGCTGCAAAACAAAATAATAGATTTCTCATCAAAATCGTATCTTGGACATGGATCACCGAACTTTGATTCCAATTGGAACACTCAGCGCTAATTCCGGGGAACGAAAAGGTCGAAAATTTGGCATTCTATTATTCCAAGCACATGAGTATATTTGTCGTTATCCATATAAAAAAAATACAAATATACATTACTGCCTTATTGACTCTTTTGCTTTGCTTTGTCGTTACCTTTTTCCTGTTTTCCTTTTCTTTTCTTTACCAACAAATTTAGAGCACTGCTGCAGAAGAAAGTAAAACTCTTTGATTGAATGATGGAGTGGGAAAAGCAACCGCCGCAACAGGCGGAGGAGCCGAGTGGCGGCAGCGGCGGAGGGATGTTTGTGAAGGTGATGACAGACGAGCAGATGGAAGTCCTCCGCAAGCAGATAGCTGTTTACGCCACCATTTGTGAACAGCTCGTTGAGTTGCATAAATCCCTCACGTCCCAGAACGATCTTGCTGGTATGGAATCAATAATGTGCCCATTACTGATGATTTTGTTTTTTTTTTCCGGAAGAACTGAAGAAATGAAAAAAATAAATGGTTTTGGGGTATAATTGTTTGCAACTCTGTTTTTCATTTTTTTTTTTTAATCAATGTGGTGCTGATGTAAAGGGACACTTTTAGTTTTTGGATTGAAACTTGAAGTGAAAAATGTAAAGAATAGAGAAAGTGATGATTCTTGGGGATTTTACTGTTCATGTTATGCTTTACTTTTTCTTGGTATTCATGATTTTCAGAGGTTAAACTGGTAATGCTACTTGCTTTTGTTCCCTAATTTTTTAACTCTTCTTCCATCTTTTCTTGATGAGTTGTTTAGTTTTCCAGTTTGAATTCTCAATGCATCCTTATTACTTAGGTTTATGTAGTAATTGGTCAAAGTTGTTGAATTATTTAGGCTACTTCTTAAATTTTTTATCTTTATGCTTCCAAACTTCTGGCATGTTGATTGACAGTAATTAGTTTGAGAGGCCGTTTTGGAAGACCATTTCTCTTCTCTTTATCTTTCCGTTGTTCCTTTGTTGTGTGATAAATAGGCTATCCTTTGATATAACGTAATTTTTATGTGATTATGTCTTTTGTTCACATTTACATCGATTTTATCACCCCCGAGGCTTAAAGATCTTGACTATCAAAGCATGGATAAGATCAACTGACTGGTGGCCTTTCTCCTGTATGAAAGATGCGATGTGGTTTTGTTTTATTTCTTATATGTTTGTGTCAACATGGGGAATATAAATTCGTCTTATGTCTATATAATTTTTCTATTCAAATCACTCAATTTTCTAGCCTGTTTAGAGAGTGTCTGATTTGATAAACTTAAAATTTGTCACCTGCTGTGTAAAGGTAGTGAGACTGTTTTTTTTTCTTTTTTATTTCTATTTTCTTTTTTTTTTTCCCTAAAATCAGTAAGCAAAAATTTAGTACATTCTTCAGACTGCACATTCTATACAACAAGTTATAGATTTTTTTTTATCATAATTACGAAGGGATTACAGAATACCATGAACTTAAGTGTAAATGTTATGCTGCAAATTTAGCAGTACTACTTACACTACACCTTGCCTAAACAAAATTGTGGACACTGACATGGATATGAGAACCCAAATTATGTGAAGCCCTAAAGCAAAGTGGAAACCCAGATCTCTACAGAATTTTGGGATTCCTGTTATCCTGATAAGTGGGTTGATTTCGACACGGATAGCCTTTCTTTCAGTGGGAAAATGAGGCAGCATATGTTCTTCTTTAGCTGCAACTCCTTCAGCAGTCCTTAACCTCACATGAGACCATTCATTTTGAACTTATTTTCTTCCGTCACCAGCCTCAGGTCTGGCTTACATTGCTGCCAATTTTCTGAGAGAAACAGTGAAGTCATATAATACTCATATGTAAAAGTCTGTGAGCTGTGCTTATTTAGTCAATACGGTATTCAATCTTGTCAAATAGGTTATTATGGAGGACTCACATTTTCTTTCATTATGCCATAACTACCTCCGCTGTAATTGTTCATAAGTCAATGAGTCTTGTGACTAAAAAGCATAATCTAAAATAATTCAGTTTTTTAGTTGCTTATTGTGATTGAATTCATCTCTGTTGTTTGTTGTTGCCCTCTTGTTGTCTTCTTCTTTTCCAAATAGTTTAATTACAAACAAGCAATAAGGATGCGTCTCCACTTGATAAAAAACTCTGTTCTGTTTCTGATGTTAATAAACTTTGTCTTCCTGCATCAGGAGTGAGGTTGGGAAATCTATATTGTGACCCCTTAATAACATCTGGTGCCCATAAAATCACTGGCAGACAGCGGTGGACCCCAACGCCAATGCAGCTTCAAATTCTGGAACGCATATTTGATCAAGGGATTGGAACACCAAGCAAGCAGAAGATCAAAGAAATAACTACTGAGTTGTCTCAACATGGCCAGATTTCTGAAACAAATGTCTATAATTGGTTTCAAAATAGGCGTGCTAGGTCAAAGAGGAAGCAACAGGCTGCACCAGCAAACAATGCTGAATCAGAAGTGGAGACAGAGGTAGAGTCACCCAATGAGAAGAAAACAAAGCCCGAGGAATTTCAACCTCAGCACATCCTAAGTTCAAGGACTGAGGATCTCTGTTTTCAAAACCCACAGGCCAATTCTGCAATTCATTCTGTGGATCCACACACCAGTAAACCTGAACCCATGTTGCCTCCGGAAGGCAGCTCAAAGTTTGGTGGCAGTTTTGGGCAAATACCCTTCTATGGAAGTATGTTATCGAATCCAAGTACGTACTTCCTTCCAAAATCACAGTTTCCTTATTTGTTTTTTCCCTTCACCTACCAAATGGTAACAACTTTTTAACAATTAGACAAATAACTGCCAATATTTTAGATCATCAATTTGTTAGTTTGAATCTTCCAAAAAAACTCAGGCTTTAGAGCTAGGAAAACTGGTGCTTGATATATTAATTAGATATGTAACCTAAGACATATTAGGGTGGGTGTGTGTGTGTGTGTGTGTGGTGAGGGACTATCTATCTTTAGCTATCAAATACTGAAGCCATTTCCTCTAGTTAATATCTAATTGAGGTGTGGCTATCGCCCAAAAACTGTCATTCTAAGAATGGAGACTTTGGCAATCAAATGGACCAGACAGTCAGTTATTTCTTTTCCATCCTGACATCTTCTAGATGTTATATTTAATTTCTCAGGAGGTTATTTTACACTCAATTTTTAGGGTCATATTAGGAAGGGGGAAGCCTTGGTTAAGTAAGAAAGTTCATTATTTTTGTGAAGATTATTTGAGACTCATTTTCTAGGCAAGTAATGACTGGGAGCAGTGTGGAACTCTTTCTACCTTTCATTGTGTGGCTCACTGTTATTTTAACTGCGCCATTAACAATGTGCTTCAGTAGTTTTTGCAAAAGCTGATAGATTAAGAAGTAACGTGACTTCATTACAAAGGATCACATATTCTAAAGGGAAAGTGGATAGATTTAAGCAGATCAAAGAAGTCCAGAAGTACATACTATCAAATGTTCATAGAATATTGAGATGATTGTACAGCAGCACTCCAACTCAATACAACTTTGCAGGGCACATGATGATTGGAGCGCATCCAAAAGATTCATATTCTGATGCTGCCACATAAATGAAAATGAAATTACTCTTTCGTTAGTAATTGAAGCTTTTAGATCTTATGTGTCTGTCAGGATATCTATACAAGGTACGGTGTCACACTTGTCTCTTGTGCAACTTCAAAAATAAAAGGAAATTCCTAATAAACAAATTGGATTTCAAAGATCCAAATATCCCTTTTTCTTACTCTCACACACATTTCAAATTTTTTATATATATATTTTGAGAGTTTTTTGCTCTGGATTTGACCAAAGGAGAAAAATGTTTGCATTCCATTAAATCGTCTCTGGAAGTTATAAAAAGAAATAGTAGGCCTGGTAAACCTTTTCGGCTTTGGAAAACTGAGGGATAAAGATTCCCAGATTGCTATGCCAAGCTCTTTTTGAGTCTTTTCTCCGTAATCTTGTGATAAAGCCTTAGTTGCTGAATTAATTTAATTTGAAGGAGTAAATTGCAGCCATTTGATCCTCCTATATATCTTTTCCGTAAATAATGGAAGAAGAATAGTATATTAGAGGAACCAATTGAAGAGCATGATCATCATTCCAAGTGATGAAGAGAAAAAAAAAGAGATGGATGTCCAAGTGAAGGATGTTCTTTTTGGTCCAAGCCAATAATTGAAATTGTTATTCCTACAGTCATGGGAATGCTTCACATTGTTGGTTTACTGAAATAACATGCCCTTAAAAAGATGGATGTGTCCGAATAAGTGAGCTGGGAAAAAAAATGTAATACTGTTTTATCCTATTACTCACAGCTTTTTAAGGACAAAAAGAATGCATATTTATGTTAGGAGCAAATATTCCTAGGATCACAACTGTCTTTATTTTTTCATATGTAATTGTTCGTGTATGTGCTTTGATCGGATGAAATTCATAAATGCAGGAATGGACCAGTTCATAGGAAAGATAGAAGTACCAGGGAACTATAATCCTTATTTGCAGCAAGATGACTACAACATGGATGGATAAGCATAAATTTCTTGACTTCTGGAATATGTGTTTTACAAACTCAAATTCTAGTTTCAGCTGATAAGCCAAGTAGCGGTCTTCCTACTCGAACTTGGAGACTATTGTGTTCTTGAAATTCCAAGACTGCGCATGAAGATGGAACTTATTATGCTATTTCTTGGTATGACAAATTATATTAGTATGCAATTGAACACTCCACGAAACCATCCCTCAATTTTTTTCTTGCTTTATTCTTCTTTTCTTTCATCCTGGTGGTTTACGAGTATAGCGTTGTGCCTGTCTATTGTGTATTTTTGGTCTTTTCTTTCTCTTTGGACATCTACAGTCTGCCAGATTAACAATTTTCTTAATTTTGATGATGGTTTTGACAGAAATTTCTGGCGATGATCATACGTCCAACAGCTAAGTTCAGAAAGTTTATGTTGATATGTGTAGAAAACATCTGCGAGAATTGCAGGATATCTTGATAGGGTTACTAGTCGCCCTTGCGACATGAAAATTATGACAGTTCATATATATTGGAGTCATTAGTTAGTTCATGCAAGAATTATTCTCATGGATGTATTTCTTTCAATAAAACTTACCTCTCTAAGATGTAGCAAAATTGATTCTTTGTAAAGTAGTTGTTTATGCTAGACAACAACAGTAGGTTCCACAAGGGTCACGTGGCATAATTAATCGATGGCTGATGTCCCAAAGAATGTGTACGATAATACAAACCATAGGTTTAAAAAATCATCAAGAATTGAGAGGCAAGAGAGGTGGCAATAAGATTTACAATGGTTCAGTTTGGGTTTGAAGTTTTAACCTCTGCTGCAACATCTAAGGTTCCCTTATCTGTTATTCGAGGGCAGATGTGGTTAACCTCTACATCGGTAGTTTTTCAGTTTGCTTTATTTGGTTCGATGAGGGAAATGGAGAATGAGATTTTAGTTGACATGAAGGAAGTATAATATATAAAAACTCCTAGACCACCGTCTTCCACTGGATAGCAAATTTTTGCCCATGAGCACTAGTGAATTATCTGATTGCCCACGGATGATCGTCAAAAGAATCGTGCAAAAAGCTGCTCAATGTGCCGCACTACTGCTTTTGTAGGATGGATAACCAGCAAGATGTGAATAGGCATAGATGACAAAACATGTTTAATAAGAAGAAGTCTTCCTCCATAAACTAAGGAATTCGTATCCCAGCCCTGCAATTTCATCCGCACTTTTGTCAACAAGTCCTCGAACAGGACATTCTTTTCACGTCCTTTAAAGAGTGGAGCTCCGAAACATGTAATCGGTAATTGCTTGAAGGTGAAACCCGTAATGTGTTTGATAGCAAGGACTCGACTATGATGAATACGCTTGCTCGCCACAACGAACACTTACATTAAAAAATTGGCCTGAATCCCATTCATATTCGTGCAAAAAATCCATGAAAAAAATCCTTTCTCCGAAGCCTTGGAAAATATAAACACATCGTACGCATATGCGAGGTGCGAAACCAAAACACCTCCTGCCGAATGATACGAAAGAGAGCTGTTTTTTTGGAAATAAAGCATGAATACCCTTAATTCCGCAACAATGATAAAAAGCAAAGGGGAAAGAGGATCACCCTGTCGATCCCACAAGTTGATTTACAGAAAAACCAACAATAGCCCCATTTATAAGAATAAAAAATCAGGTATTCTCCATATAGTTATTAGTTAGAGTGATTAATTTATTAAAAAATCCAAATGTCCTAAGGACAATATATAAAAATGCGCATTGAACTCGATCATACGCCTTAGTCATATTCAATTTAAAAATAACATTTTTTATCTTGCCAATACTATCGATTAAATATACCAATTCTGCGCAGACAATCAAGCTCCCTCAAACAAAACCACTCTTAAGTATGAGAAGTAAAATTCAGTAGAAGCAACCCAGTAGTCTAGTAATGATTTTCAAAATAATTTATTCAAGGTATTACATAGACTAATAGGCCGAAATTCGGTCCAAGACTTAGGAGATACATTTTTCGAAATCAACATGATTGTAGTCGTTGTGGAACTCCGTGGCATCGGTATGCCATTAAAGAATTCCACACATGCTTCTAGCAAGTCAGCACATATAATCTCCCAACAATATTGATAGAAAATTGTTGAAAATTCATCTGGGCCAGCCACACTGTTCGATCACAGGCTGAAAACTCTCTCCTTGAGCTCGGCTAAAGATGGTATAAGAAAAAGCTCCGTGCAAGAGGCATTCGAGACAATTTTAGGAACACAATTGAGTAGCTATGAGGATGTGTCACCTTCCACACTCGCAACATCAAAAAAATGTTCACAGTCTATTCTTGAATTCCCTGGGGGTCAGAAGTCAATGCGATGAATTGTGGTCCGCTACCTTCTCTTTTGAATCGATGCATGAATATATTTAGTGTTCCTCTCTTCTTGTATCCACCTATAAGCTGATTTTTGCTTCCAAAACTGTTACAGTAGTGTTCGACGAGTCAATTATTTTAGTCGTTCTTATACTCTTGCGAATCATTCTTATTTATATTAATATCATTTAAATGACAATCTTTATCTTAAATTCATCATAAGAATTAGATAAAGTCCTCAGATCACACATAGCTATGGGGCGTGGTTGCGCATATGATGGTGATCGTGAAATATGCCTCTAAAACTGTGATCTTAAAACGTTTCAAGTCAAGGATCAATGAGATAGGACATCAATGATCCTGTTAAAACTTGCGCATACGATGCAAGCTCAAAAGGAGGATGTCTCGTTCCATAGGTATTGGTATGGAGACACTAGTGCATGTATGCGGGTGCTTACTAGGAACAAATACACTGAACAACCCCACCTGAAAATTTTCAATTGGAAATATTCTATTGTCGAATGAGAATTTTCTCGTTACGATAGTGCAAGAATTAGTCATTGGACTTGAGGCACCATGATAACCTTGTGCATGACATGTTGTACTTTGATGCATTTTTCGATTGCATGGCAATCACAAGAGATTTATATTGGGTGTAATATCTTCATGTACGGAGATTAATAAGTGGCCAACAAAGGATCTGTCACCTATCTAGATGAATAGGTGAATTTCCTATATGTTCCACTGTACTTGACTCTAAAATTTTTGATTAAGGTTGGATGGAAAATAGATATGGGGTTTTCTAATTATTCATCATCGAGTCAAGCTAATAGGAATGGAAACATAGTTATTGAGCTAATGGGGTTTCGACTTACTATCCATGCCCTAAGCTCAATTGGGATATTAGATGACGAAAGGATCGTACTTCCATGGTATTCGTAATTGGAATAGGTTCGCACATTCACCTTAAACTAGGAGTCATAATGCATTGTTAGGTGCTTCCCATGTCTTATGGGTTCTTGGAATTAATGAGTTAATCCTAAGAGAATTAATTAATTGGATTAATTAATTACAATAATTAATTATTTAACTAAGTCATAAGAGTTGTGAGCCCACAACTAACTTAAAGTGAACCTAAGGGGTCACACACAAAACTTGGACAAGTCAATTTCTAGCCTAAAAATTAATCCAAGAGTTGGATTAAATTAATTAATGTGATTAATTAATGGGGTTTAAATTAATTCAAATATGGAATTAATTCAATTAATTAATTGGATTAATTGATTGGACCTAATTAGATTATGGAGCCCAATTGAAATATTTAATTAATTGATTGGATCAATTAATTAAGATGAGCATAATTAATTAAATAAATTAATTCAATTAATTGAATCAATTAAAATAGGACCTAATTGATTATTTAGGCCTAGGCGCATTAGGTGTGGGCTTGTAGGAAGCCCATTAGGAAATTGGATTGTGAATCCAATTTCTAAAGAAAGTTGAATTGGTGATTCAAATTCTAAGAGGTAATAAGGAAAAAGGAAAGTCCTTATGGGATAAGGAAACTTACTAAAAGAGTTGGAAATAAGAAATGAAGAAGAGTCCTACATGGAAAGGACTTGTGGTAGCCTTTATTGACAATCTTCTTGGACATTTTTTATGGGGATTTTATTGCAGATTTTTGTGAAGAAAAAATGTGGAAAACAGCCCCTCTCTCTTGAAGAAAAATAGTTTTCTTCATCTCCAAAAATCCGTCCCTCTTTTCCCTTTCAACCTCCAAAAGTTTGCCAACCTTTTATCTAGTTTAATTCTTGATTCAATTGTTGAATTAAGAATTAAATTAAATACCTAAAATACTAATTGTTAGTGTGTTCTTGTTCCAAACAAAATCATTTTGGGATAGAATTATCGAATCAAAAACTACTAGCATAGGATTCAATTGCGAGTGGGCATCGAAGGTGTGGATACCGTTAGAGGGATAATATTTGGGATTCTAGAAGCGAATCAAATTTCAATCAAAGGGGTTTTTGAATTAAAGAACATGGAGATACTTTCATGCAGGGGTAACAATTTGAATTATTTCAATCCCTACATCAGCCAGAATGCAAATCAAGGTAAGGGTTTCTAAAACTTTCTTATTTTAACTATCAGAAAACACACAACTGAGTAATCACGAAAGGGTTGTGGGATTCGTTTTAATTACATGTGATATAATAATATTAGAGCCAAGGTTCATGCATTTCTGATACTTTTCGATTATGTTTATTTAATATACGTGATAGATTAAATATTTATATATGTGATTGGTTTCGAATCAATTAATTTCTTTGTTTGGAATTAATATTATTAATTGTTTTAAATGTTAAAATATTTTAAGAACTGAGACAAGTTAAGAAATTGAATTTCTTGATCTAAAAATTTCAAGATTTGTGAAATTTTGAATTTCTTGAAACGTGGCAAGAAGAAATAAAAAATCAAATAAGTTGATTTCTTGATCAAGAAAATTAGTTTTTATCAGGTTTTCAAAATTTCTTGATGAGATCAAGAAACTATGAAATCAAGATTTTGTGAAAATCTTGAATTCTTAGACATTAAAAAAAAAAGGACTGCTAACCACCCGACGTGTGACGTCGGGTGGGTTGCCAGGCACCCGCCGCGTGGGTGCCCACCGGCGTGCAGGCACCCATCCACCTAATGTATAACGTCGGGTGGGCTGTCGGCTACCCGACGTTTAGGCGCCCGATCGCCCGACATGTGGGCGCCCAGCCACTCGACGGGCAACAGCCTTGTTGAGTTGTTGTCCCATCCCACCTCATTACGTAATTGTTACATGAAGTTTATGGTTTTTTATTTTAAAATTAAATATTAATTTTAATTTTTGAAAAATAATTGTTCATAAAAATCCCAAATTTGAAAGAAATTGCACATAACGTAATTGGTAAATTTATATGTTTTCATTATCATGTGATGATTTATGTTAAGCATGCTAGTTGGATGATCATGGAGCCTTTTCCAATGTGATTGATTTAATTTTATGCATAATTGGTTATTTTTGGGTTTTAATTAAAATGAGGCTTGCGAGTCTCACATTTCTCTGTTTTATTCTTGATGTACTTCTATCTCCCTCCTATATATCTCCCCTTGGAATTTTTCAAGATTTCTTGTAGTTTTAGCAAATGTAATGAGAGTAGAATTAGGCGGTGAGGTTAATCTTTTTGTAATTTGGTGAACATTACAAGAAAATTGAATGAAGACGGAGGAAAAATAAGAAAACAAGGCCCATGAATGTATGAGATATATTTATGTAATAGATAGGTCTATTTGCATTTTAATTATCACCCTTAGATTGACCTAGATCTACTTTGGCTCGAGTGGATCGCATAGGATTAAAGGCTCATGATCATCTACTTATTTTAGTATGTATGTGATACATGTTGTGTTTATTTAATGCTTCTTTATGATGTATGCTTGTCATCGTTAGGATAGTGACCATTAAATAAACAAGAAAAGAAAACAATAAGACCTTGTATAATAAATCTAGTATGACCCTTACTTGAAAATATTTCAAATTGAGAACCTTTATTAGTTCGATATCGTAAATGGGCAATATTGGGTGGGACCCAATCATCCATGCCTTCCATCAAAAGTAGTGGCATGCCGATATGCTACCATATTTAGTCCATTGGCCATAAGTCGTGGGATGTGCTAAGTGTAGCGAGCTATGACCACTATTAAGTATCGAGATGCCCATGGGGTGGACTCGTCTTTATCGTTGGCCATGAGTCATGGGAAGTTTAGATGCTCCATCTACATAGATGTTTGATAGGTAATGCTTGACACTTAGTACCATATGGGCTCATAAAATTGGGTTGTATGGGAAGAGGTGAGGTAAAATAGCTTAAGGGTTGCATGGGGATGCAATTGCTAATGTTGTTAGCTACCTTTTAGTTTTGTTGTATGAGCTCATAAAATTGGGGTGTATGGAAAGGCTGGTTGAACCTCAAGCCCACTAAGAAATTAGATTTCCCGAATTTCCATCTAGAGAGTAATCCAAAGGGACGTAAGCGGTCCACTAAGTGTTAGTGTACAAGCGAACTATTCTTACTTCATTATTCTAAGATCCTTTGAAGGGTTCAAAGAATTTAGACATGAAGTAGAGAATTAAATCGGCCAAGTATAAAATCCATCGATGTGATCGAGGAAGAGAATACTAAGGTGGTAAGTTCTTGATTATCAAACGGAGAATTAAATTCTCACTTTAAGGGAATCCAAGTTAAGTTTTACTTATATTTCCTCCTTCATTCTGGGAATTCACCCTATAATTGATGATATTCTTATCAAGTAAGGATATCATCTAAATTGGTGCTCAAAACATCATATGAGATATGATGTGGTAAAAGACCCATCGCATATATACCTAATGGTATAAAGGGGTCTGCTTCTTTAAAATAGTTAGTTATGTAAATTTGTAGGTATCCAAATGAATCTAAAGGATACCATTTCTATGGTTCCTAAGAATAAAGGAGTTTGCTTTCTAGGGACACCACCTTCTTGAGAAAAAGAAATTTCTATTAGATAGAAATTGCTAAATCATAGAACTTGAAACAATTCAAGAACCACAGTTTGTCTCACAAGTGGCAACGGTGTATGAACAAGTTACTAAAACTTCTAGAACACAATCTCCAATGAGACCTGAAAGGATCTTGGGGCTACTTATACGATAAGAGTCTCTTGCTAGAGAGCAACAAAGAGGATCTTCTTTTTAAATATTGATCTAACTAAGGAGTAATGATGTATGCCATCAATTCAGAAAATGGCAAAATGCCATGTAATCCAAAATGGACTCTATGTACTCCAACAAGATTTGACCTGGTGGGCCCATAAGTGGGAATGGTTCCCCTTAGCTGCAAACGGGTCTACAAATACAAATTGAAGAACATGGAGAGATGGTGACCTATAAAGGCACGATTCATAGCAAAGTGTTATGCTTAAAGTTAAGGTGTTGACTGTTGAGGATACCTTTTACCAGACGTGATGCTAAAGTCCATTCAGAGTATGCTAGTTATATTACGACAACTAGATATGGCAAAGGGATATGAAGACCGTCTTTCTCAATAGGGGTATTGAGAAAGGGATATAAGTTAAGCCGTCTGAGGTCTTCATATCAAACAGGCACAAGCAAAAGTTTACGAGCTTCAGAGATCCGTTAAGGACTCAAAATAAATTTTTCGAATGTGGAACGTTCGATTCTCCAAAGCAATCAAATAGTTTGATTTTCTTAGGAATGCGAATGAGCCATATGTGTACAAGAGGGTTAGTGAGAGTATGGTGATGATTGTTGTGTTTTAGGTTGATGACATTTTACTCATAGAGATGATGTAGAAATGTTGCAGTCAACTAAGACTTGTCATCTACAAAGTTCTCCAAGAGGGATTTGGGATAAGCATCCTAGGGATTGGGGATTGAGATTTATGGAGATAGATCTAAAAGGATGCTTGGACTATCTCAAAATCAAGTATATAGATTAGATGCTAAAAGGGTTTAACATTGAAGAATCGTAGGAGAGATTCTTGTTTATGAGTCATGTGATTTTTCTTTTGAAGTCCTCGTCCCTAAAAACTTTTGAAATAAAGAGAAATAATGACTCACATGTTTTATGCATCCTTGAAAGAAAGCATAAAATATGCAAATCTATGTACATGATTTGATATCAGAAATGCTTTGAGTGTTACGAGCAAATACCAATCAATTCGATGCAAAAAGCATTGGAAGCCGTAAAGACGATCTTTAGTACTTATGAAGCACTAAAAATTTCTTAGAGTACGGTTATGGAGAACTGAAACTTAGATGCTTCATCTAGTTTTTAGTCTAAAGTAGATGACTTGAAGTCTATGTCTAAATTCGTGTTCATCCTAAATGGTGGGACAATTAGTTGGAAAAAGTTCCAAACTTGTAACAACTGTGGGTTCCACTACCGTGATTGAATACATCGGGGCATACGATGCTGTGAAAATGGATTGTTTGGATAGGAAACTTAATCCAAGTGTTGGATGTAGTTCCAACCATTGTTGATTGAGTACTAGAGTACTGCGATAACAATGGGGGCTATTGCACAAGCAAAGAAGGCAAGGTCTCATCAAAAGATCCAAGCAGAAATAGATTAGTGATACTGTGATTTTGAAAATCATTGGTAGAGGCAACATGTAACACCCACTACTTAACAACTAGATATATAGTATAATATGATATGATAGAATCTGTGTGCATGCATGGAATATTTTTTTTGTAACACTTTAAGAAAAGATAAATCACTTCTTATATGTACAACCCTGTTTAAAATACTTTCTCACACATGTCATGTATATAGCAGGATCAGTATTTATATAAAAGCACAACACCCACAACGACCACAATATTTACATACTATATAAAAGCACAAAACCCACAACGACCATAATATTTACATATTTATTTATAGTAAAGTTTTAAAAGCAAAATATAGAACCAGTCTAAAAATATAATACAACAGATTCAAAATATAACAAGCCAATAAAATAGCCCAACAGATCATCATCCATGTACACACTCCCTCAGACACCTGCAAGAGCTCCAACAGCTGCTCAGCCAGTAAAAGATGCTTCAAGCGTCGTCGTACTCACCTACAATGCATAAACTATATGAGCTAATGCTCAGTAAGTAAAGATTATACATGTCAAAGAATAATCCACAATATCAAGTCATGCATCTCAAAATGCTATGCCCACAATACAATTTTATGCATCAAAATATTTCTCTCAAAATCATTTCTTTCTTGGCCCCCTGACCAACGCTACTATCCCATGCACCGGAAAAGAGCTCTGTACACCGCCATAATCTAATGACCAATAATCATATAAGTATGCAAATCCATGCATACTCTTTAAATTAAATAATTATATTATTTTAATTAAAGAAATTGATTCAACTCTTTAAATTCATTTGAGCCCTAAATTAATCAATCTCCGTTAATTAATTTAATCCAACACTTGGATATATTCTACCTAGAAGTGTACACTTTCCAACTTAGTTTGTGACCCATTGGTTCACTCCAAGTTAATCGTTGGCTCATAATTCTTTTGACTTAGTTAGACAAACTAGTTGTTCTGACTAATTAATCCTCTTGGAATTAATAGTTAATTCCAAGAACCCACAAGTCATGAGAAACACTTAGCAGTGTATTATGACTCCTAGTTTTAGGTGAATTACGAACCTATTTTAATTATGAATACCATGCAAGTACAATCTTCCATTGTCTAATATTCTATTTGGGCCTAGGGTATGGATTATTAATCGAAACTCTAATAGCTCAATAACTATGTATCCATTCATAGACCTTGACTCGATGATGAACAATTAGAAAATGTGTCAAATAATCTCCATCCAACCTTGACAAAGGATTTTGGAGCCAAGTACGGTGGAACGCAAATGATATTCACCTATTCTTCTAGATAGGTGGTAGATCATTTATTGGCCACTTATTAACCTCCTTACATGAAGATATTATACCCAACATAAACCCCTTGTGATTGTCATGCAATCGGGAAATATATCAAAGTGTAACATATCATGTACGAGGTTACCATGGTGCCTCAAGTCCAAAGACTAATTCTTGCACTATCATAATAAGAAAATTCCCATTCTATAATAGAATATTTCTAATTGGAAATTTCCAGGTAAGGTAGTTTAGTGTACTTGTTCTCCGACAAGTACCCACATACATGCACTAGTACTCCACATCGATGCCCATGAAATGAGGCATTCTCCTTTTGATCCTGCATTGTATGTATAAGTCTTAGCAGGATCATTGATGTCCCATCTCAATGATCATTGACTTGGAACATTTTAACGCCATAACTTTAGAGGCATATTCCATGATCGCCATCATATGCACAACCATACCCCATAACTATATGTGATCTAAGGACTTTATTTAATTCTTATGATAAATTAAGATGAAGATTTCCATTTAATGATATTAATATGATAAGATTGATTCATAACAATATAAGGATAGCCAAGTTAATTAACTCGTCGGTCACTACTTTAACAATCTCCCACTTGTCCTACAGGCAATTGCCCTTGTATTAAAGCCCATTATCCCTAAGATGCCTTCAAATACTTATCTCAAGGGTTAAATTAGTGGGTCTGCTATATTTTCGGCCGAGGTAAATATTTCCACGCTTATGTTGCCTCTACCAACTATTTTTAAAATCATGGTATTGCTAATCTATTTCTGATTAGATCATTTATTGAGATCTTGACTTCTTTAATTCCAAGTCAAAGACTTATGGTAGGTTTGTGATTTGAAAAACAAAACTTAATTTTCTAGCCAATTTTAGAATTTAATTCTTAATTAAATTCCTCATGGGCTTCCTACAAGCCCATACCTAATGGATATCGATCCAACTTAATTGATCATATCAACTAAATTAATTCATCCATTGAATTACTAAGGCCCATAATCCAAATAATTAAATACTAGCTCCTTTATGGGCTACCCAATCGAATTATGTCAATATTTAATTATTAATCTAATTAATTAAACAAATTAATTTAATACTTGAATTAATTAAACTATATTTAATTAGTTATATTAATTAAATTTCATCCAATTATTAGATTAATTCCTTTAGGTTAGAAATGTTCTTTTCCAAGTTAGTGTGTGACCGCTTAGGTTCACCCATATATTAGTAGTGGGCTCACAACTCTTGCGACTTAGTTGAATAATTAATACTTTAATTTTTCTTGATTAATTTATCAAATCAGTTAATCATTTTTGAATTAAACCATTAATTCCAAGAACCTCACCAATCATGGTTAGCATCTAGTAGCACACCATGAAGACCTAGACATAGGTGAAGGTGGCGAATCCTTCCAATTATGAATATCCTATAAGTCTAGTCCTATTGTTAACTAATCTCCTAATTAAGCCTAAAGCAAGATTATTAGTCAAAACCCTAATAGCTTAATTCTGTGAAACTATTCCTAGTATCTTGATTCGTTGATGCTAATTAGGAAACCTATTTTCTAATTACTTATCCCAACCAAGACCATGTATTTTAGAATCAAGTACTATAGAAATCATGGGAGTATTTTACTAGATAAGTAATGAATCCTTTGTTAACCACTTATTAACCTCCACAAATGAGGATGAGGTACCCCAAATATCCCCTTTATGATTGTCTTGCAATCAGAGGATAGATCAAAGTACACCATATTGCATATAAAGTTATAATGGTGCTTTAAGTTAAAGAACTAGTGATAGGCTAATAAATTATGATATTTTCGACACCTGCATGAGCACAAATTGCACATGTTATTGCCTTACAATTGATATAATTGTGCCTTTTTTTGTGATAATTGTATATAGGGACTAAAAATGAAGAATGGAGTGAAGACATGGTGAAAAATGGCCAAAATTGGATAAAGAAGAACTCGCGCCGCGACACCCCAAGGTCACGCCTTGGCGCAAGTAGTTAAATTGGGTAGTGAGTTCAATTTTCGGTGGCGCCGCAACACCCCCTCTTAGGCGCCCTAGTTCCAGACGAAGGAAAAATGGTGCCACGGCACTGGAAGGCTAGCGTCATGGTGCGAGTGCCCAAATATGGATTGTGAGCATCATTTTTAGAAGTGCCACACACTCCTATTTGGTGTCACGATGCTTGAGGAACAGGGGATGTCGCGCTGTGGCACCTGACGCTAGTGGTCCAGACATGAAAAAAATAGCTGCGTGGAATTTTTTTGGTTATACACCACTACACCTTCACACATTATGTGACACTCTATTAGATACACTATATACACACAATTACATCACACAAATAAGAGATACACACATGCTAACATATAATTTCTTAAACAACATACATGATAGATATCATTCATAACATAATTAATAACCCACACACACTCTATACCTAAATTCTCACACAATTTTTCTCTCCACCCAAAATACATATTCTTCCATATTTCTTCACACACTACACCAAGAGCACCCATTACTCATTCACAAGGAGCTTGGGGATTTGAAGAAAAGAGAAGGAGGAGCTTCATTGGGCATTAAAGATTTTAAAGGAGAAGCAAAGAATCATTTAGTCGTTGTAGTCTTCTACTTTGATTTCTTCTTTTAGTTTTGAGAAATTTGTAAGAATCATGATGTTGACAAACACTTGGTGCTAGTTTAATTTCAATATGAGTTAAACTACTTTTGTCAAGACTTGGAAAGCCATTTCTATGGAGTTATCAGTTGATGTTTTTATTGTGATTGGAATGTTGTGTTTATTGTGATGACCTTATGCTATGTGTTTAATATTTCTTGAGATTTGGCCAATTTCAAGCTGATTATGATTATTGAATTAGATCGAGAGATAAGATTATAGCAATGGATCGGGTAATATATGCCATGGACCGACCCCTACAAAGATATAGGCATAGGTATATGCGGTAGTCATTAGTGTGAAAATCAAAAGCTAGTGGAATTCAAAAAGCTCAATGCACTCTTAGTGGGATGGCCCGTAGCTAGAGATGGAGCTGGTGGCCTACTAAGGGTAGATTTGATCTGTCTTGTGAGCGAGTACCGATTATAATAAGAAGACCCACAGTTACACAACCTACAGCATTTCCATTCATGATTAAACTAGGTTCATAACAACATAGGATGATTAACCAATGCTTTGACTCTCCTTAGTATTGAATTCGACCCTTCATCCTCATTGGATTTTAGTTGTTTTTGTTCAATTTGTTAGTTGTTGCATTTTAATTCAACCACCACCATAATCTATCGATAAGTTAAATATAGTTGGATTATCTATACTTTAGTAGTTGCTCACATACTCTTTAGGGACATGACATCCGTATACTCATACACTTTATTATTTGTTGGCCTATATACTTGTGGAATCTGATTGCATTTAAGTGCAAGCCACACCAAGTTTTTGGCGCTATTGGTGGGGAGTATGTTTTTGCAACATTGAAATTGATTATCTAGCTATAGTTTAACCATTTCATTTGCTTTATTTTATCCTATTGCTTTTATTTTTGTTTTTCTTTATTTTATTTTCTTTGTGCAAGCTACTTTGAGAGTTTTTGTTTTTCATTATAGGTGTTGTTGGTGTATGACCTAGTCATCTATACTGGATTTTGTACTATATGACCCAGAAATAGAGAGAACTCTTTGTTTGTTGATAAAAGAATCAAAAGAGAAGAGAACGGAGAACAACGAGAGAGATATGGAGAATAGATCATTGTTGATTATGCTAAACCTTCAGTCAAAAGGATAAATTTGAGTATTAGGAGGCCGAAAACATAAACAAACACTTTTGAGATTAAATCGATAATCTTAGTGCAATATGGTGGTTTGTCTAGTGATGACTCAATGTCCACATCGCAAGCTTTTTGGAGATTTATGACACTTTTAAGCACAATGGAGTGACCGATGATGCTATTAGACTGAGATTGTTTCCATTTTCCTTAAGAGATAAAACCAAGAGTTGAATTAATTCATTGCCCGCTAGATCAATTACTGTAATGCCCAATTATCTCCTACATAGTCAATAATAAGCATCTTGTATGAATATGCATCTAATCAATACACATTATTAGATTATGTCATATAAATAACATGATTGCACGAACATGAATAATTGTTACTATATGCTCTAGTTATGCTTTAACATGCATTAGTACATGAAATATGAGATCAAACTTTTGGTTCTTGATTTAACATATTCCTTAAGTGCCTTTTTGCAGTGAAAAACTCGATATCTCGGTTAAAGAAGATTGATGCGTTGAATGGCCTTAAAATAAATTATTTGTATTACTCCATACTAGTTATATGCTAAAGTGATTGTTTTCTTAAATATTTACTTTAAATTTGTCATATTTGGCTAAGAACTAAAAGTATGCGAAATGGTGCAATTTGATTTATAGGTTGACTAGGTTGCAGAAAATCATTTTAAACCACATTGTAATTGATTATAACACCAAAGCATCAATTTTTGTCATCTCCCTAGCCCATAAATGTGGCTTTTGGCATGAGAAGACACCAAGCATGATGCAACCAATCATCACCTCCACTTACCTCTCTCAGAAATGTCAAAGAAGTCATTTTAGCCATATTTTATTGTGGAAGCTCCTAAAAAATGACTAGCCCTTCTACTCCATGTTTCTCCTAAATTTCTACATTCATGAACTCACAAAAATTGAATTCAATCCATAGAAATCCATAGAACACAAACTAGAAAAGGTTTCTACCCTTTTAAGCTTGAAAACCATTGATTTTGGAGTTTAATTCCAATCTAATCTAGGTATATTCTTTTTCATTGTTTCTTATGATAAATTTATGGTATCTTGGATGGTTACATGTTTTAGTATGTTTTTGTATGAATGAAAACTCAAGCGGGATAGACTTGAAGCTAAAACCAAGCTAGTTAAACTAGTTTCTAGCAAAACTGATAGTCTTGTGAAATATGCTTAATTTACTTATTTCTATTAATCTTGTAATTCTTATATTATGTTTAGAAGTGGCTATAAATGATTGTGAACAATAGCGATTAGTTTGCTTAATTGAAAGTTAGAATCAATTTAAGTTAGAATCGAGTTTACGTCATTTTATTTTGGATTGTGTTCATGTTTTGTGGGCTGTCCTAATCATTATGTTTGAATTATTAGTTATTTCATGGCTACCATAATGTTTAATGTCTTGAATTAGTAGTAAAATATGGAGTATGCATTATTTTTGAGGTTATGTAATTGATATGAAAATATTTGCAAAAGATTGAAAGGTTCATGATTTGATTATGTGAGGCCTTAAACATATCCTATCTTCCAAAGAGATTGACCTTCTCACTTAGCTTAAAGTGGACTTGAGGTAAGTTCAAACTTTCATTTGCTGTATCACAAGAATCATATAATGTTGTTCATATTTTAATGTGATTGTCATTATTTGTCAAATGATGTAATATTTGATGGATTTATGGTTCATTAAGCATGATACTATTAAGAATATAATGAGGTTTTTGAAAAAGAAAGTATGGTACTTGATTGATGGTCGGGTAGACAAGGGATACGGGAGGGACCGACAGACCCAATAAATGGTGGCAAATACTTGAGGTTGAAAAATCGGTATAGGAAAGCCACAATGAATGAGACAAAATACGGCTAATACCTGAGGTTGAAAGACCGAGTATGGAAACCCCGTATTATTTCTCTTATTGTCCAATCATTATGAATATGTTCCGAAATCTACGGTCTATTGCTATTAGCTAGGTACCACACTTCAAGGGTCCTAAAGAATGATTTATGAATAAAAGTTATTAAATTGAATAATGCATTTAATGATTTAAAAGATGTGCATGTAAGCTATTTTTTATTTGTTATTTAAAAGCGTCCTAGATTTGGGCAGACTTCTACTGTAGTTGAAAGGCCTAAATGTGCTAAGTGTGGGAAGAATCATTTTGGGGAATGCTTTAATGGTACTAATTGTTTCTTTAAGTGTAAAAACCCAGGACATATAGCAAAGGATTGCCCAACAGTGCAAGGGAGAGTTTAGGGAAGAGTATATGCAATGACACAAGAACAAGCTGATGCAGATGCTTTCGTAGTCACAAGTACTATTTTAATTTCTGGGATACATGCAATTGCATTGATAGATTCTGGATCTACGCATTTATTTGCATCATGTGCATTTTTGAGAAAATTGGGCATTACACCAGATTTATTAAAAGTAAGATACAGTGTGATTGTTCCATCCAGGGAAGAAATTGATTCTAACCAAATGTTAAGGGCATGTTCTATTTGGATTAGTGATAGGACTTTCTATGCGGATCTTGTTGTTTTACTGATGCCAAATTTTGAGGTTATTCTGGGTATAGATTGGCTTACCAAATATCATGCAACAATTAATTATAACAAGAAGATTGTAATTTTTCAGCCACCCAGAAAAGAACAATTTGTGTTTAGTGCTAACTCATTGTCATGGTCCTTACTAATTATAACTGCTTTGAAAGCTCAAAAGATGTTGAATAAAGGTTGTGTTAGATATTTGGCAAGTGTTCTGGACACCTCGGTCGAAGCACAATTGAAGCTAAAAAATGTAGATGTGGTTCAAGAATTTCTTGAGGTATTTCTAGATAATTTACCAGGACTATCACTGGATCGAGAGATTGAATTTGTAATTGATGTTATGCTAGGGGACTACTCCTATTTCTAAAGCACCATACCGAATGGCACCAACAGAGTTGAAAGAGTTAAAGTTCAATTACAAGAATTGCTTGATAAAGGTTTTATTTGCCCTAGTTATTCCCTTTGGGGAGCACCTGTATTATTTGTGCAAAAGAAGGATGGTACATTACAGTTGTGCATTGATTATAGAGAGTTGAATAAAGTAATAATCAAGAATAAGTATCCACTTCCAAGAATAGATGATTTGTTTGATCAATTGCAAAGAGCATCAGTATTTTCTGAGATTGATTTACGCTCTGGGTATCATCAATTGTAGATCAAGAAAGAATACATACCAAAGACTGCATTCCAAACAAGGTATGGACATTATGAAGTTCTAATGATGCCTTTTAGTTTAACCAATGCCCCTACAACGTTTATGGATCTAATGAATAGGGTGTTCAAGCAATATCTCGATAAATTTGTGATTGTGTTTATTGATGACATCCTAATTTATTAACGGGATAAAGAAGGGCACAAGAAACATTTGAAGAAGGTGCTACAAGTTCTTAAGGAAAAATAGTTGTATGCTAAATTCAAGAAGTGCAAAATTTATCGATGAGCAAGTGGTATTCTTAGGTCATGTAGTATCCAAGAATGGTATTTCTGTTGATCTAGGGAAGGTAGAAACTATAACTAAGTGGCCAACACCAACAAATGTATCAGAAGTAAGGAGTTTCTTGGTATTAGTATGGTACTATCGATGATTTGTTCAGGGATTTTCAAAGATAGCAACTCCATTAACAATGTTGACAAGAAAGAATGTAAAGTTCTTGTGGACTGATGCTTGTAAAAGAAGTTTTCAGGAATTGAAACATAAATTGACTACAACTCCATTCTTACCATTCCAACAATAACTAGTGGATTCGTGGTGTATAACGACGCTTCAAAAAATAATTCGGGTGCTGTTTTGATGCAAAATGAAAGGTTATTATTGCCTATGCTTCAAGGCAATTGAAGGATTATGAAAAGAGTTATCCAACCTATGATTTGGAACTTGCTACTATGGTTTTTGCCTTGAAATTTTGGAGATATTATTTATATAGTGAGAAGTGTGAGATATACACAGATCATAAGAGTTTAAAGTACTTCTTTACCCAAAATGAGCTGAATATGAGACAAAGAAGATGGTTAGAACTTGTGAAGGATTATGATTATGTGATTAACTATCATCCTGGTAAAGCGAATGTGGTTGCAGATGCATTGAGCAGAAAATCTATGTCTTCTCTTTTTGTCATACAAAAATTAATATTACTAGATTTATAGAGATTAGAGCTTGAAATTGTACCTAAAGTCAAAAAGTTTTTGTTGTCAGCCTTAGTGTTGAGACCTGCACTTCAAGATAGAATTATAGAAGGTAAAAATGTATGCAATTATGTAGATTGAAAAGAAAGATTGATGTTGGAAAGAGGCCAGACTTCTCTTTTACCAATGATGGAATTATTCGATATAAAGGGAGACTGTGTGTTCCGTTTGACAAGTCCATGAAAGCAGTTATTTTAGAAGAAGCTCATACTACTCCCTACTCGGTATATCCAGGTAGCACAAAAATGTATAAGGACTTACAACAACATTATTGGTGGCCTAAAATGAAGATAGATATAGCAAAAATTATGGCTGAATGTCTAACTTGTCAACAAGTTAAGATTGAACATCAAAGACTATCAGGGTTGTTGAAGCCTTTGTTGATTCCAGAGTGGAAATGGGAGCACATTATAATAGACTTTGTGCTTAGATTACCTAGAACTTAAAAGGGGTATAATTCCATATGGGTGATTGTTGATAGATTAACTAAATCAGTTTATTTTATTCCAGTGAAATCCACATACAATATGGAGCAGTATGCTCAATAATATATTAAATAGATAGTCAAGTAACATGGAGTGCCAGTTTCAATAGTGTCTGACAGAGATCCTAAGTTTACATCTACATTTTGGAAGAGCTTACACAGTGCCATGGGAACGAAACTTGCATTTAGTACAACATTTCATCCACAAAGTGATGGTCAATCAGAGAGGGTTATTCAGATATTAGAGGATATGTTAAGAGCTTGTGTGCTAGATTTTCAAGGCAGTTGGGATGGCACCTTATGTGAAGCTTGCATTAGTATAGTTTACTTATAATAATAGCTACCAATCAACAATTGGAATGGCACCTTATGAAGCAATGTATGGAAGGAAATGTAGATCTCCAGTTCATTGGGATGAAGTTGGAGAACGAGGCCTACTTGGTCTGAAAAGAGTTCAACATACCACTAAGGTTGTAATACCCAATCCTCATACTACTCACTTGGCCAATGTGATTCATGCATTACATGCTACTTATATGCTAATTTGCATTAACATTTACATGGCATCTTATGTAGCATTCTTAATCGTTAGACCTCTAATGCTATCACATGATATTAGTGGTTGAGATCTTATAACCTAATTAAGGAATTCTATATTTAAATAAGAAAGAGAATAGATTTGTCGATATATTGGATATTCATAGGTTATATGTTATAATTTTAGAAGTGTTAAAGGTATTACTGGTAAGTTTATATGATTCGATTTAATTAGATGAGGTGTTCTAAAAGTATACATCCATGGATTAACATACTTGGGATATTGGACATGATATAATGTTATTTAAGTATCATAATACAAGGTCCATAAGTGCATATGATTTTAGAAATACAAACTAGACAATCATTTAAGAATCGAATATCAATCGATTTGGAGATCGAATGAACGGACATAGGAATTTCCTATAGGAGTGAATGGTGACTAAGATAGGTTGTAACCAAATAAGAATATGTGAGACACACAAGATTAGGGCTACAAGATAAGGGAGAAAATTAGATTATACCATTACATGCCACCTCATGCTTTCTTATTAAGCTTAAGCTAACATCTCAAGCTAACACCACAAACCTCCACCCTTAAGCCATGACCAGACCCTCATTTCAGCTATTTTCATCTTTCAAACGCACACATTAAGGTATCCAAGTGCTCCAAATTGATTCCAAGTTGAAATAAAGGCAAGAAAAGCAAAGGAGAAGTGATTACCATCAAGTTTAACCTCAAAATCTGCATAGGTAACACTTATCTACGATTTTGCCTTTGGTTTTTAGATTATTTTGAATGGTTTTATTGTTTACTAAGATTTAAATATCTCTTTTAAAATTGTTAAGAAGTTTTTAGTTAGATTTTGGTGCACAAAGAAAGGGTTTTTGATGACAAACACTTAATAGCAAATACTTGTGGCAGAAATTGTTACCTTACTATTTTCTTGTGTTTTAGGCTTCAAAAGTGTATGGTATGCTGAATAAAACCTATAATTATTACCATTTACATGTCCATATGTGAGTTAAAGAGTATTGGAATGAATTTTGATCGATTAAAAATTGAAATAGAGAATGATATTGGAGAAACACTCAAACTGTCAAAGTAGCAAAATGTGTTTTGGTGTGCTATGAAGGAGACTGAATTAGGGGAGCTAAATCCATTAGTTTTTGGAAAGAATATAACCTGGTTGTCTCTGTGTATATGTTATATAAGTTTGGTAAAAAATTGGGAGAGATTGAATATACGTGAGGGTGCCAAACCATTAATGTCATGAAGTGCGCAAAACTATCACCGTAGGAGAAATCTGTTTCAGTATGTTGTGAAGGAAGCTGAACTTGGGAAGTTATATCCATGAGTTTTAGCCATTCTATGACATGGTTACATTTTTTTTATGTTAGGTAAGTGTGATAAAAATTAGGGAGTGAATTAATATGTCTAAGGGTGTCAAAATCATTATACAAATTAATGTGACAGCAAGAAAATGTGAAGTGGTGAATCTGTCTCATTTGGTTCATTAACATGTTCCACCATAGATATGGTGCATTTGATCCCTAACATTTAGAAAAATATTGTAAGATTTATAATACATCAATTAAGTAAGGTTAGTATACATTTAAGATGTTGAACAAAGGTACGTAGAAGGTTGTATTCGGTTATGGTTTCTAAGTGGTAAGGATATTTAGTTAAATTGAGATTCAAAATTTTTGTACTACATTAGGTATGATGAACTTTTTAATTGAGGATGGTGATTGATATCTTGTATTTTTACAGATTGTTTCACATCTAGGGTTGGGGAGTAATACTTAATAAACCTAGAAGTAACACACAATCAATCAAAGGTAAGTAAAGATTTATTTGCAACTACAATGCATAGATATAGTAAATATGTGATTTATATGTAATACCATAGATCATATATGCGTAGCAGAGGGCACGCATTACTGTCATTCATGTTCATTGAGCATACATACATGGGCATTGGCATATGCATGCATCATATACAAGCATTGTGATAAATCTTGCATTACATGGCATGATTCTGAGAAAGTAAAATATTTTACTGACCACTATTAGTGCACCGAAGCCTATATGGATTTGTAGGTTCGTGTGCATGGATTTGCATGTGTACGAGTGTGTATGAATTTGCATGCTTTTATGATTATTGGTCATTAGATTATGGCGATGTGCAGAGCTCTTTTTCAATGCATGGGATAGTAGCATTGGTCAAGGGCTCAAGAAAGAAATGATTTTGAGAGAAATATTTTGATTCATGGAATTGCATTGTGGGCATAGCATTTTGAGATGCATGACTTGATATTGTGGATTATTCTTTGACAATCTTTATTTGCTCAACGTTAGCTCATATAGTTTATGCATTGTAGGTGAGTCTGGTGATACTTGATACCATGAACTTACTGAGTAAGCTGTTGGGGTTCCTATAGGTTCTGAGGATCAGTGTACATGGATGACAACCTGTTGGGTTGGGTTGTAGGCATATTCTAATTTTTACATTCATTATTATTATGTAAAGTGCTGACTATATAGAAATAATGATTTTTCTATATACAGGGTTATATATGAGAAAATACTTTACTGCTTCTCAAAGTGCTATATTTGACAAAAGTAAATATATATATATGTACACATGCACACACATGTGCTACCTTGTCAAAATTATTGTTATACCAATATCTATATTTAGTGGTAGGGGAGTTACAATTGTAGTGGAGAAGATATAAGAGAGAATGAAGATCGCATAGAGTAGATAGAAAAGCTATGCAGATAAATGGAGAAAAGATCCAGAGATTGCCATTGGGGATCATGTATTTTTTAAATTAGCTCCCATGAAAGGTGTCATGAGATTTGGAAAGAAAGAAAAAGTCAGCCCAAGGTATGTCAGCCCATTTGAGATTCTCGAAAGAGTTGGTGATAAAGCTTATAGAGTGGCCTTACCTCTGTCATTGTCTAGTGTTCACAATATTTTCCATGTGTCTATGTTGAGGAAGCACATTTCAAACCCCTCTCATGTGTTGAGTTATGAACCATTGGAATTGACTCTTGATTTAGCCTATGAAGAGAAACCAATGCAAATTCTGGATCAGAAGAAAAAAGAGTTGAGAACGAAAAAGATTCGACTTTTTAAAGTATTGTGGAGGAATCATTCCATGGAAGAGGCCATATGGGAAAGAGAAGGAGAAATGTAGAGCAAGTATCCATAATTATTTGGTACGTCAAATTTCGAGGACAAAATTTTTATAAGGAAGGAAGGAATGTAATGCCCAATTATCTCCTGTATAGACAATAATAAGTATCTTTCATGAATATACATCTAATCAATACACATTATCGGATTATGGCATATAAATAGCATGATTGCACGAACATGAATAATTATTACTATATGCTCCAGTTATACTTTAACATGCATTAGTACATGAAATATGAGATGAAACTTTTGGTTCTTGATTTAACATATTCCTTAAGTGCCTTTTTGCAGTAAAAAACTCAGTATCTTGGTTAAAGAAGATTGATGTGTTGAATGGCCATTAAATAAATTATTTGTATTACTCCATACTAGTTATATGCTAAAGTGATTGTTTGCTTAAATATTTACTTTAAATATGTCACATTTGGCTAAAAATATGCGAAATGGTGCAATCTGATTTGTAGGTTGACTAGGTTACATGAAATCATTTTAAACCACATTACACTTGATTATAACACCAAAGCATCAATTTTTGTTATCTCCCTAGCCCATAAACGTGGCTTTTTTTGGCATGAGAAGACACCAAGTACAATGCAACCAATCATCACCTCCACTTACCTTTTCTTAGAAATGTCAAAGAAGTCATTTTAGCCTTATTTTCTTGCGGAAGCTCCTAAAAAATGACTAGCCCTTCTTCTCCAAGTTTCTCCCAAATTTCTACACTCTCATTCTCACAAAAATTGAATTCAATCCATAGGAATCCATAGAACACAAACTCGAATAAGTTTCTACCCTTTTAAGCTTGAAAACCATTGATTTTGGAGTTTAATTCCAATCTAATCAAGGTATATTCTTTTTCAATGTTTCTTATGATGAATTTATGGTATCTTGGATGGTTACATGTTTTAGTATATTTTTGTATGAATGAAAACTCAAGTGGGATAAACTTGAAGCCAAAACCAAGCTAGTTAAGCAAGTTCCTAGAAAAATTGATAGTCTTGTGAAATATGCTTAATTTACTTATTTCTATTAATCTTGTAATGCTTATATTATGTTTGGAAGTGTCTACAAATGATTTTGAACAATAGCAATTAGTTTTCTTAATTGAAGGTTAGAATTAATTTAAGTTAGAACCGAGTTTATGTCATTTTATTTTGGATTGTGTTCATATTTTGTGGGTTACCCTAATCATTATGTTGGAATTATTAGTTATTTAATGGCTGCCCTAATATTTAATATCTTGAATTAGTAGTAAAATATGCAGTATTCATTGTTTTTGAGGTTATGTAATTGATATGAAACTGTTTACAAAAGATTAAAAAGTGTATATGATTTTAATTAGAATAGATTATGTGATTTATTAAAAGAATATTGAAAGGTGCATGATTTGATTATGTTAGGCCTTTAACACATCCTATCTTCCAAAGAGATTGACCTTTTCACTTAGCTTAAAATGGACTTGAGGTAAGTTGAAACTTTCATTTGCTGTATCACAAGAATCATATAATGTTGTTCATGTTTTAATGTGATTGTCATGATGTAATGTTTGATGCATTTATGTTCATGAAGCATGATGCTATTAAGAATATAATGAGGCTTTTGAAAAGATAGTATGGTACTTGATTGATGCTCAGGTAGACAAGTGACGCGGGAGGGACCGACAAACCCAACAAATAGTGACAAATACTTAAGGTTGAAAAACCGGTATAGGAAAGCCATAATGAATGAGATAGAATATGGCTAATACCTGAGGTTGAAAGACCAAGTATGGAAATCCTGTATTATTTCTCTTATTGGCCAATTATTATGAATAGATTCCGAAATCTATGGTCTGTCACTATTAGTTAGGTACCACACATCAAGGGCCCTAAAGAATGATTTATGAATAAAAGTTATTAAATTGAATAATGCATTTCATGATTTAAAATATGTGCATGTATGCTATTTGTTATTGCATCAGTTTCACCTTGCTGAGCCTTTTGCTCATTAGATTCATGTGATGCAGGTGGAAATGTACAGGTTCAGAGGTTGACTATGTCTCTAGAGCGGCCGAACAGAGATTTGTTCATATGCCATGCTTCTTGCTGTTTGTAGCCTATTATGAAAACTCTTTTTTATTTTTAAATAAGCAGCTCTGTTATGGTTTTGTAAATAGGTGTACTCAATTTTGATTTATGTATATGGTGTGTTTAAAACAAAATGAAATAACAAATGAATTCAAGTTCTTTCTCTTATAGCCAAAAAGGAAACTTTTATTAAAACCATAACTTTAGTATTGATGAAAAGTTAACATTTCTTGACTTAACTGTATCAACTTATTTATGTTCTGCAGTTAGGTTAAGGGGTGTTACAATTACTACTTGTGATGCCATGGGACAAGCATTCCTTGCCAAGTATTTTCCACCTTCCAAAACTGCCAAAATGCGGACTGACATTACTACATTTGTGCAATTTGAGTTAGAATCCTTGTATGTAGGTTGGGGGAGGTTCAAGTATTTGTTGAGAAGTGTCCACACCATGGATTACCTATATGGCTTCAAGTGAAAACATTCTATAATAGTTTGTCACTCGCCAATCGAGCTATGATAGATGTAGCGGTGGGAGGCACAATCATGAGAAAAACTCCAGAAAAGGCATATGAATTGTTAGAAGAAATGACATCTAATAGTTACCAATGGAAAGTGAATAGAAGTTTAGGAAAGAAGGCAGTGGCAGTGCACACCATTGACACATATTCCACATTTTCGGCTTAAATTAAAGCATTAAACAAGAAGATTGACAACATGAGTGCTTTGGCAATGAAGGTGCAAATCGTTGCATGTGAGTAATGTGGAGGTGGACACTATAGCATCGAGTGTTAAGTGGGGAACCCATTTTCAACCACATCCGAGAAAGCTAATTATATTGGGAATTTTAATAAGTAAGTAAACAATCCCTATTCCCAAACTTAAAATCCAGGATGGAGGAATCACCAAATTTTATGTGGGGAGGTCAAATTAGCCAAGGTACTTCTCAAGCCAATCAAAACATGGAAAGAGTTCCACCACCCGGTTACCTACCCCAAGGGAAGAAATCAAATTTGAAGAGCTAGTAGCTAAGTTTATTGCTAATACTGAAGCAAGATTCCAAAATAATGAGGCAAGCTTACAAAAATTGGAAACTCAAGTAGGTCAAATTACAAGCATGGTTTTGGGGCGTGCTCAAGGGACATTGCCTACTGACATGGAGAAAAATCCTAGAGAGCACATCAAGGCCATCACCTTAAGGAGTGGAAAAGAGGTAGATTTGAAGGTGAAGAAAAGTAGAATCTCAAGAAGAGGAGTCAATTCCTAATCACAAGAAAGAGAAATATCAACAAAAAAAGAATGAAAAGTATGCATAGACATCAAAGCCTAGTACCTCTTCCAAATGAGTTACCCTTAATGAAGCGATAAGTATTCTTCCCCATTTTCCTATGGCATTGAAAAAGCAAAAGTTAGATATGCAATTCTCTAAATTTTCTGAAGTCTCTTAAAGTTGCATATTAACATACTATTGGCCGATGCTTTTCTTCAAATACCTAGTTATGCTAAATTCTTGAAAGAAATATTGTCTAACAAAAGGAAACTAGAGGAACATGAGATGGTGAACTTGATCGAGGAGTGTTCGACGATTATACAAAATAAGCATCCTGATGAACATTTAGAAGTGTACAATTAATTAGGATTTATATAATTATTTTCACTTTGAAAGTATCATTAGAACTCTCAATTAAATCATTTTTGTGTTTTAGGAATAAAATGAAAAATCAACATAAAAAAATGAGATTAAAAAGTTTTATCTTTTTTTGTGCAGGTTTTAGAGAAACTGGCGTGACTTTTGATTTTGAAATGGCTTTAGATTAATTCTTAAGGATATGGATTGATAAGTTATTTATCTACATGTTCATATAGGCCTTGGATCCCATACTAAACGTGTAAGGATCAAAGAAGTTGGATTACAAATGGCTGTACAAAATGGATCACCAAAAATTCAAATCAGAGTTAAGCCCAATCCTAATCTATTTTACCAATTTGGTCATATCTCTTAAACCTAAATTGATTTTGGATTGAACTTTGATATGTTATACACAAAAGGTAGATAAACAAGTTTTTTGAAGACACGATGGTGAGAAAATATGTCAAAATGGTCAATATATATGCTATAATCGGGTAGGTGAAAATTTAGAGGATTTAGTGTAACAACTCACCAACTCTTGACAACTAGCATACCACTTGATTGTTTAACTCCTCCATTATATGTTTTTCCTCTAGCATACTCCAAACACTATAAATAGGTCATTTATTAAGCTTGTAAGAGTGGGGGGGGGATAGAGGGGAAAAGAAAGTTTTATTGTTGTCTTTCTTTTGGCTAAGTTTTCTAATAGTGATGTAAGTTTTCCTGTAGTAATAGAAATGTATTCTCTAGTCTCTCTTCTATTTTTAGTCTTTTCTACTATCATTATATTTTTTTGAATTTCATTTAGCTGAAGAGAAAGGGTGTATCTCTTGATGGAGGAATAAGAACGATTATAAAGGTAGAAAATGCTTAAGTGTGTTGTATTATTGTTTTAATTTTTGATCTAAACCCTACTTGTTTTGTGGTGATTCTTGATTTAGGTATCACTAATGGCATAACAAATACTTAGTTTCATTTAGCTAGATGTTTGGCTTTACTACACCAACCACTAATATGAAACCTTGATTTATTGTAGACAAAGGTGTGCATAAATACTTAATCCCATAAAAAAATATTGGTATTAAGAAATAATTTACAAATAGTAAGACAATATCATGATTACCTTAATGCATGAGCTATTTGATAACATCTTCCCATCGGATCCTTTATTATGTATTGATTCCAATAGTGACAATTAAAAAAGGTAAAAAGAATAAATAATTATTCCTCTATCCAAAACTCTAGAGCGGATCCCTAATCGTCAGTACTTTTATTACTTTGGTTTTTTTTACCTATAACATACATTATTTTTTATATATTCTAAACCACATAAAGCCCATCTTTTTTTTTTAGAAATATAATCCTGAAATCTTCAAACAACTTTCCTGTGGATCGATCTCGGACTCACGAGAAATTTATTAACCTGTACTTAGGTTTGCAACCTTAAATTTGTAGTAAATTTATGGCGCCGTTGTCGGGTAAGGCAAGGTAAATATTCAGGTTTGAAAATATTTCTCTTTTGTAAATATTGTGTGTTTATTTTCTTTATGATTATATGGTTAAATGGTATCGTAGTCATAAGTCTCAGTGTTTAGTTAGAAATAATTATGAAACTTTGTTTGAGTCACCTCCACACACTTCCACAATGACTGAAAATAAAAGTGTTCAGGATGAAAATGAGAATCAATAGGTGCATACTATGCATTATTACTTGCAACCTTCTCGAAATTCTTCTCCTTCTTGTTTCATTCTTCCTCTCAATGCAAATAACTTTCGATTCAAGCCAAGTGATCCCTTTACTTCCTAATTTCCATGATTTGGACTCTGAAAGTCCTTACTTGCATTTGAATGAATTTGATGAAGTATGTGCCACTTTTGATGATCAATCTTGTGTAAATGAGATTGTTAAGCTCAAATTATTTCCATTTTCTTTAAAAGATAAAGCAAAAACTTGGCTTAAAAATTGGCACTTAGCAAAAAATGCAAGCTGAATTTTTTAAAAAGTTCTTTCCAACTCATAAAACTAATGCTTTGAAAAGATAAATCCAAAACTTCTCTCAAAACTCAAATGAAGCTGAATTCATGCCCACATCATGGTTTTGAAAAATGGTGCTTAATTAGTTTCTTTTAAGAAGGTTTAACTCCTAAAACAAAATAATTTGTTGAAACAATGTGTAATAGTGAGTTTCTTGATGAAGCCTTAGAATATCTTGACCAATTGGCAGAAAACTCTCAATCATGGCATAGTGTTAACTCTTTTGAATGTTCTATTAGTATAATATTGATAATAGTAATAAAGGAAAATATTACCTTATCCAAGAAAATGATCTAAATGCTAGGATTGTTAGTTTAACAAGAAAAGTTGAGGCCATGGAACTTAAAAAAGTAAAGAAAATCAAATCTGTGCGAGAGGAAAAAGTTTGTAGTAATTGTGAACTTGTGGGACACTCCACCAATGAATGTCCAAACATTCCAGTACAAACAAATTTCATGAACACATTCAAAAGCCTTTCCATTCTCAATATTTCGAAACTTACAATCCACAATGGAGACTTTGCAAGTATTTATGCATGAACAAAAGCTAACTGCTACATTTGCAAAAGCCACCAAACTGTCCTTCTTATCTAGCTCCACATATAAAATTCCTTGAGGAGACTTTACAAGTATTTATTCATGAACAAACAAACATCAATAATCAAACTTCACAAGCCATCAATGAGATCAAAATCATACTTTTAACATTAACCGACTTTTTGCGCACTCAGGAAAAAGGTAAGTTTCCTACTCAACCTCAACGTATTCCTTCCACTCAGTGTCATATTTCTTCTTCAGGTGACAATTCAGTCAAGGAGGCTAATTTGGTCACAACTCTTCGAAGTGGAAAAGTTGTTGACAAGGCTATTCATCCAAGGAGAAAGATTCTAATCCACCTTCAGGAATGAAGAATGAAAATAGTGTTGATAATGAAAGCAAGTATAATGAAGGTAAGTGTGAAAATGATGAAAAAAAATATATTTACCTCCAGCACCCTTTCCTCAAATATTGCAACCAACTCATAAATTGAACTCAAATTCTGAAATCTTTGAATTTTTTCAAAAAGTCATGATTAATATTCCATTATTAAATGCAATCAAATAAGTTTCTTCTT
>JAGSPU010000401.1:0-42009 GCA_019321725.1 Paulownia fortunei | reverse complement strand
ATAGTATCATAATTTTGGGATAAATGGAGTATTTTTTATATTTAAATTGATTATTAAATTGTAGTTAATTGTCTAGAGAAGAAATTTACGAGGCGGTTGAGTTTGGCTTTGAGCTGGCAAATTCTCAAATTAAGCTTGAACTTTGAAAAAGACGAAAAGAAAAAAGAAAAAACTTTATTCCATGGAAAATTCTGTTTAATTCCCGACAAGCATGAGTTGATTTAAACCATGGGTTGATCAACTACAGAATTCACCTAGATTCCCGCCTCTAAGTACGAGGATAGAAAAGTGTGATTATATAAAGACATTTGCACTTAACTTGCCCTTATTTTTTTAATAAACAAATACTCCTAGGGTAAATAAATTTTGGACACATTCGCTATTCTAATTTAATTTAGGGATACAATTAAATTTTTGAAAAGTTAACATGATAGAAATATCCATAAAAAGTCTTAAATATTTACAAAAATACTAGAAATTGAAAAGAACACCCCTAAAGATGCTTCCAGCTTTTAATCTGTCTTAACTTTTTTTTCAATCGAGTAGCAACACATGTATTTATATTATTAATTCATGTTTTTTTCAAAAATTAAAGTTTAGAAACAATTTTTTTTGTGTTTCCAAACACTCCCATAATTGACTTTGGTGTTGTCTGAAAAAATATTATCTCGAATTGTGTATGTGAAATCAATGAAATTGGTATGGCGAAGTTAGTTAGTTTGGATCAAAAGTCACCAGGTTTGTCGGGTCCGAATATCGACAGCCATTGCTTTCACGTAATATACAAACTTGCAGGCTCCGAAAAATGAGTTTGTGCTCGTCAACATACCAAAAACTAGTTAAGCGAGGATATAATAGTCTTTTTCGCTGGAAGTTGATCTGCAAGAAGAAGAAACAACTTGCATCAATACACGTTGAACTCGAATTATTGATAATTATAATTTTTGGACATTTGATAAATAGGCTTGATGTGGGTTAATAAATGCTAAAATTAAAACGACCAAATAACCCTTAGAAAATACAAAAAATCACAATAAAAAACATAACCCATATGACTATTCATAGGTCAGACTCGACGTGAACTCGATCCAACACAAGATCCAATTTTCTGTTCACATAACATGCGCATTACGTTTGGTTACTATGCAACCATATGTAAACTTCAAGCACTATGAATAGGATTTAATGGTCTGCATTAAAGGTGCACACACTTAATACACTTAGCAAAGCTTTCGTTTTAAATTCCTTCTATTCCATTAGTTCTATTTGTTCTAATTTAGGCATTGAAAAATTTCTCTAATCCCATTATAGTTCTACTTGTTTTAATTTAGGTATTGGAAAATTATAATTAGAGACTATGTTTGTTTGCTTTCTTTAGGAGGCTGAGTTCATCTAAACTATTGGTGACATGCGTAGTTGTTTCATTCCACGACATCGAGTTTCTTCTTTCTAGATCAAGGTTTATATTGTTGTAGCTCCATGAATCGTGTTTTTGTTATTCTTGAGATTAAGTTTGTGTTTGTTACAGTACAAAATGCTCCTTATTTTCTCTTAGCATGTTGGTTGATGAATATATGATTATACTTCGATAATAAAATAAATAAAAAAGGAATGGTATGTGGAAGCTGAGTTAACTGAGTACCTTATAGCCCTATGATCTTTACAAGCCTTTGCAAGTAGCTTTTCTATTTTGCTATATGACGAAGTATAGCTGCTATATGACAAAGTATAGTTGATGCCAATTTAAAGTTTTTTTTTTTTTTTGTTATTGTATGTCAGAAATTAAGCATGATTCAAAACATGTTACTCAGTTTCCAAAATTGGGCTACGTTCAAAGGCAAAGAGAAAATTGTATTATTTCTGAAAGAGGTAAAAAAAGGATTACAAATTACAGTTATCAAAAAATTCTCATAACTTTTGCCTCAAAAAACAACCTATTTATACCATATCGTATGTAGGGCTCCATCCCTTATACCACCTTGATTTATTCTTCTTTTCTCTCTCTCATGTTTATGTGTTTGTTTTCTGCATGCCATTCATATTTTCTTCACTGTTCACTACTATAAGGTTGATTATGCAAAATGTGGATATCATTTTTGTCTATGATTTAATTCATAAGAAAATCAATTAAAAGATGAATAAAACAAAACAGAGTCTGAACAAGTAATTTGATAGAATCAATGGAGTATGTAGTAATATCCACAAAAATTGCTGTAGATAGCACTGTAAAATATGTTATGATAATGTGTGAAAACTTAATGGAGAACAAGACATATAATATGGGATACCATATTATATCTAAATCCAACAGTACGGGTCCCTATGCACATGAAAGATAATATCCCAATTAAACCTGAATCAGGTTCTCATTTTGAGTGTTACTCTCATAAATGTAGTTATTTCTTCGCAGAAATACGCTGAAACTTGCCAGTGGCTACCTGGAATGATTCTAGTACAAGGGAAAAAGAAGGAATAAAGAATACCTTTCCAAACATGGAAGGTTTTTTGATTTATAGAAGAACTAGTCACAGTTTGGATGGCATCAACTAGCATACTCTCTAGTGTGCTTTTTAACTCCTGAACTATCTAATAGATGGTCTTCCCATTCTCAAAGTGTATATGATTTTTAATTGGGTGATTTGTCTTGCAACCAGCATGACGCTCAAACTCATACGCAATAAGTGTCTATACAACAATCAAAACAATTTAACAAACATGTCAAAGTGACAAAGATATGGTCACTGTCTTTTTTGAGGAAGATTAAGATAGATCACTTACCTAAGAATAATTACACGACCAACACCCACAAAGATAGTCAGAGCCTTTGATAATTCCAGGAAGCTCCTTCTAATATACAAGAAAACATTGAATAAGTGACGAAAAGAAGAACAAAAATCTATGAAGAAAAGACGACGATATAAAACAATTACCTCCCGTGATCAAAAAAAACATATCGCACTGGCACCCTATCAAGCATACCAGTCATTGTTAAACTCTTGACATTAGTTGGAAATGTGTTTAGTGCTTCTTTCCCAATAACTTTTTTCTCTTACTTTTTTTTTTATATGTAGATTTCAATATGGATTTAGGTGCACAATAGCATTGCTATTTGGCACATCCACCTCCTTTTTACAAGGTTTTACTAGTGTTTGAATTGATGATTGTTCATACACTAAACTATAGCTGCTAACTAACATTACAGAATATCCATTACATCTTGATAACTATCAAAAGATATACCAATAGAGTCCCATTTATTAGGAGATTGAGTTATTGTGACAGTATTATTATTACTTTTCTTAAAGTTTGAACCCTTCCATCTAATATTTGCATCTCCAATGTCATAGGAATAGCCTATCAATGCGACGTTTCTACCTTCTTTACCATAGAATTGTTCCACCTTCCTTAACATAAGAAATATATATACACATGTATATTTAATAAGTTTAACTGCAATCATCGCCGATAATTTTATCGGAGCCTTAAACAAGATTGTAACCTAAAGTACGCCTTCGTTTTAATGTTATGGAATTTTCAAGTTTGATTGGGGCTAGGACATATCATTCTAATTTGTAAAATTTTTCTTCCCTTATTAAATCAATTTTTTTTAGTCTATTTTCGTTATTGGAGTGCAATCAATAATAATAGTACAGCGTACAACGTCAAAATTTTGATATTTATAGTTAATTTTTTTTTTAATACCATCAGGTATAAATATACGTGAAGCACTCTCCTGGCATAAGCGATGTAACTTGACAGGCTGGTAAGAGAGAACACGTTCTATTCTTCTAGCCCTCTTCTCCGTTTTTTCCTTAGTTAATTATGATTATCAAAAAACTTTGATAACCCCTGCTATTGAAAATAGCATATTTATACGTATCGTGGGCTCCATCCGGAACCGTTGATTTACCTAAGAGGATCTACTGTACATTATAAGAAAATTGATTGTGGGCATAAATTTTAAGATTTATTATAAGATTGTAATTATTAGTGATTATGTAGATATGAATTTATTTATTTAGTTTTATTTATTCAATAATAGGCACTACACGAGTATTTAACATCTTATTAGCTCTAATAGTTAATTATAATTTTTAGTAAGTTAATATTAATGATCTTGTACTTCACAAGATTGAGAATAAAGAAATTTATTAATTTTCAGAATTAAGTCGGGTACCATTTAAAAATTATTAAAGACTATAAAATATGTTAACTTTTGTGAGCTTTCAGTCCGGTTTACCGTTTACATATTCCAATGATCTTATTAATACTAAATATATTTTAGTTATTCAATTATTATAATAATTTAAAATAATATATAATAATATTCAATTATGATATGACAACACTGCTAACTAAACAAATATATGATATCTACGATAATAATTGTCTCATCCTACAGTTAAAACCAAACATATCTCACAATTTTCAATATATATTTACATAGTAAATATTTTTCATTATTTTTTTTATAAAAAATATAGAAGTAGAACCCCACTAACTCCAAACAAAATCGTATAAATTTTCAAAAAAAATAAATTTGTAACATGTTTTAGACGCAGTGTACACCCTCTTAATCAATTGGGCCGGCAAGTTGCTTGGGAAAAAATGCCCCCATTAATTTTCAGATAGACCCTGAAAGTGTTTGAACTAGCCTACACCACTAGATATGGGCCTTGAAAACCCAATTCATTAATTTTTTTTAAGAACTGTTTTGGTCACATCTGGCTTCACTGAAATATAGGATGACTAAGAACACAACAAATAAACAAATGTTAGGTGTTGGTTCTAATCTCAAATTCTTTCATGTCTACATTAGGTGTAGATAACTTAGGTTGGTGGGGGGGGGGGGGGGGGGATTGACCTTTTAACTAATAAGTTTGTATTAATTTGGATATGATAAAGTGTATATAGTTTTAATTTGTATTTTTTTTTTGGGTTAAAAAGTCACAGAAAGCAGTATTTTATGTAGCACTTTCAATGTTAGCAAATGTTACAACAAACGTTTTCATCATATACATATACACATATATATGTATTTTTAATCAGAAACTGTTTTCATCATCTAATTACTAATAGTAATAATACTTAAATATAGGAGAACTTATTTAAAATAAATATGTACATAAATTAATATAAATGTTTTTAATTTTTTTAAAAAATATGTAATAACTATTATTGTATATTCTAGGTTACTGTAATTTTTAAATTTTATATAATTTAAATAATTTATGATACACATGATGGTGTTTATTTATTTTCTAAATATATATTTAATAATAATGATGTCAACTTAACTATTATTATCTATGCAAAAGTTAATACAAACAGTACGTTAATTTTTCTAAATTAGTCTACAAATTGTTATTATAAGATAATTTTTTCAAAAATTAACTAATAAAATTAATAATAAATGAAAGTGAAAATAATTGTTTAGAATATTATTAATTAATAAATAATTTGTATAATCCCATTGGGGCGTTCTTTAATTTTTAGTTTCACCAAAGTTTTTTGTTAGTTTAAAAGAGAATATAAAAACAGTTTTGGGAGAAAATGTTCATTTATTATGTTGATTGGATGCCATATATACATATATATATATATATATATAAAATATATATTTTTCTACACAAGGAATTCTATCCTAATTAAAAAATTTAATTCCATTTGAACATTCAATTCAAATATAAAAATTAATTGAGTCAAGAATTTTAAAATCGATTTAATTTTTAATAATATATAATAATTTTAAAAATATAAAAATTAAAACAAATCAAATATGAATTCGTACGAATTTGAAACTAAAAACAAAATCCCCGACCCAATGTTATTTATATGCTAAAATATATTTTAGGCTCGGACCTGAACCAGACCCTATTACCATCTCTATTTTTAGGCAATTTGAAGACGTAAACATATATGACATGTGACACCTGCAAAAGAGCAATGGGTTTACGAAAAGTCCAAAAGACAGTACAATACGTGGCCTTAGAGATTAACTAATTGCTTGTTTGGTGGGTCATCCACACTTGTTAGTATTTCCACTTTTACGGATTAGGGATTTTTATTCAAGTTTTGGAATTGAGAAGTCGACAATTGGCTCAGGGTTGAGTCTATGGATGTTATAATTACTATTTTTGGGTGCTTTGGTCATTAAATGTGATTTGAACAATAATTAAGATTGCAAAAAATAAAATAAGAGATGATAATATAATACTTTAATTTAAGATAAAATAGATTATATTTCTGAACTATATTTTTGGTTGCAAATACACTTCTAAATTAATAAATATAATACTTACTTTTTGAATTAAATGAGGTAAAATGTGTTATACTTGTGTGTAGTTAGAACACCTTCTAAACTAATAAATGTAATACTTGCCTAAATATTTGAAAAAAAATTATCCTTATACTATATAAATCTATATAATTTTTAATATATTTTGAGCATTTTTCACCTTTAATTCATCTTCAAATTTTTTAATTTTAATTTAAATAAATAATTAGTAACTTATAGTTTATCAACCAAAGAATTCAATAATTTAAAATTTTTGATGGGTATGCATGAGAAATTGAGAAATAGTATTATAAGCAACCAGACTTGCTAGACATATAGCATTACAATTTTGCAGTGGCAACACTGTACTTTGGCGGGCAGAGAGAGAGAGAGATGAGGCAAGAAGAAGGAGGGAAAAAGATTGAAGAGAAGAGTAATCACAAGGCTAATGGAGTTGATGATGCCTATGATTTGGAGAACTATAGGTATGGTGAATCTGAAATGGTTTCTGCCTCCAGATTGTTCTCTCTTTTGGCCTCCAAAGGTCGTGACTTTCTGCTGTCTCCCACTGGAACTCAGGTAACTCTTTATATCTGTTTGTGTGTGTGTGTTGTGTAAATCTTGATAATGGGTCAAGCTTCTTTTTGGGACAAGGTTTCTGGGTAAGTTTAACTGAAAGTCTTAAAGAAAAAAATTGAACGCTTTCTGGTTAATTTGTGCATCTTTTGTTGGAGTGAGGGGGTTGGAACTTAAAACCCTTTATCTGAGTGTGTGTGTGCCAGTCTTGATTATGGGTCGAGTTATTTGCTGGATCTTTTCTTTAGGTAGTTGAATTGAAGATTGAAAAGAAACATGATTGCTTTCTGGTTTAATAGTTACTGTTTTCGTTTCGGTACGTGGGTTGTTACTGAATTTATATCCCAGTAATAGTAGCATTTCCTTCTCTGAATCTTCAGTTCAGATTCTGTTGGGCAAGATGTTATTTCATCTTCTATTTTCATATTTATAAGATAATATTGATTGTGGATCATATATACTTGGCATCTGCTCATAAATTGGAATATATGATGAAAACGATTCAAAATGCCGAATCTCAACTTCTGCTAGTTATTTTTGGGACAAATACTTACCTACAGTATCTCTAAATGTTTTTTATGTTTCGTTAACACTGACATGATGTGATAATAATTGTGTAATGAGAATATATAATCTTTGCGCATTCTCGTTTTCCAAGTTATCCAGAAACAATCACCCGAAGCTTGTCCAATTTGCTTGCAATTTTTCAATCTAGTAAAAGAGGTGACTAAAATGAAGGCCTTGAGAGGACAAAATATGTTGTTCATACCCGGCTTGAACTGATGACCATTACTTTTTATTCTTTTTTTCCATTTTTTATTGCACGATCCCTTCTCTGGGGAAAAAATGGAAATTCATCTTGAAAACTTTCTCGAGCTAATGAGATGGTTACAGCATATGTCCCTAATGCTTGACTTCAAATTAGAGTATAGGCATCTCATTGAAACTTGACTTGACTGGCTTAGAGGAGACTCTATACCGAAAGAAAACGTACTGGTATCAACCATGTGATCATAGCACCGAAAATCGCACACAGAGAATTCTATGGTCATTTAAGACTTCATGATCTCCATCATAGAATGGAACACTCTATGAACTCATGTGCACACACATAGATCACCAACATCTACTTCATGAAGTTATCTTTTGCCGGCTTTAATATTTCTTTTTCTATCTTTTTTTTTTTGGGGCCGGGGGTTGGGGGGGAGGGGGTTGGATGGTGGAAGCTAATAACTTGCAGAGATTGCTTGTTTCATGCTTTATGTGCCCCATTGCTAACTTAATCACCTAATTATAAGCTGGATATGTCTTCAAGTTTGGTGGAAGACAAGATGAAAGACAATGAAGAAACTCCAGAATTCAGATAAGTTGAATTCAAACAAAGTCGAGCCTGCAGGCCAGTTATTCTTTTCCAGAATTCAATTATTGAACTATGTCAGAAAACTGTCTTTTTGGGCATACAATTCAGATGATGGATGCTACTATCTGTTTTTTTTTTTTTTTGGGTGACTTGGTTCTACCTCATCTTTGGATTGGAGAGAATTGATTTGTCTGCCGCGCGTAGTTAATTATCATCTTTTTTCCTTAATTTTGCCTCTTCTACCAAAAACTGTATGGCATTGTCATGGGTTTCATATTCATTTAACTTGGTTTTATGTGATGCATGAGTAGTGTACCCTACGTTCATTTCTCTGATAAAACATCATTTTGCAGCCATGCAGTTGCTACAGAAGGAGAAGGACAAGCATGAAAATCAGACTCTAAAAAGATTTACTGACTAACCATGAGAAAGATTTTCTCTTGAGTCATTCCATACCAAAACAGGTAAGTCCAGCCTGCTATAAATCACAGAATTCAATATTAGGCAACAATATTTACTTCTTAAATCACACTTTCTGAACCTCCCTAACGATGATTCCGCTACAGCTTTGTCTGTCTGTTGTGATGCCCTTGGCAATGTTTTTGCTTAATATGTGAAGGATAACTCTCCTGCAGGCCTGTGGAATTGCAAATGTTGGGCGAATTGTGTATCTTTAAAATTGATGGTAAGAGGAATTAAGATGGATCTCTACCATAAAATGGAACAGCCTGTGAACTCATGTGCGCACACATAGATCACCAACTTCCAATTCATGAAGTTTGTTCATTGAGAGAACCATAAGAATTTTCTTGTTATGTTGTTGAGCATTTTAAGGATTTTAATAAGTTCTTGCAGTGTACTATTCTTCAACGTAAAAGTACAGGATTGCTCTCTCTAATTGATTTCTCTTTATTTCTTTTTCTGACTTGAGCATTCAGAAGAATTAAAAAGTCATCTTTTGCCGCCTTTAATATTTCTTTTTCTCTTTCGGGGTGGGGGTGGGAGGAGGGTTCACTGGGGGGAGCTAAGCTAAAAACTTTCTGAGATTACTTGTTTCATGCTTTATACGCCCCTTTACAAGTAATTGGATGGAATCAATGGAGCATGAAGATCTATATGATAATAGGTGAAAACTCAATGGAGAACAAGACACTTAATGTGAGACACCATATATATCTAAATATATACAAAAGTACTGGTCCCTATGCATATGAAAGATAATATCCTAATTAAATTCGAACCAAGTTCTTGTTACTCTCACAAATATAGCTGTTTCTTTGCAGAAATACGCTGAAGCTTGCCGGTGGCTGCCTGGAATGTTTCTAGTACAAGGGAAAAAGAAGGAATTAGGAATACGGAATAAGAAAATTTTGAGATGGGAAAAGGCTATGATATGACATATCATACCTTTCCAAACATGGAAGGCTTTTTGATTTATAGGAGAACCAGTTACAATATGAACGGCATCAACTAACATAGTATCTGGGATGCTTTTTAACTCCTGAACTATCTGATAGATGGTTTTCCCATTCTCAAAGTGTACGTGGTTGTTTGGGTGATTTGTCTTCAAACCAGCATGACACTCAAACTTATACGCATTAAGTGTCTATACAACAATCAAAACAATTTAACAAACAGTCAGAGTGGCAACGATATAGTCAGTGTCTTTTCTGATGGAGAATAAGATAGATCACTTACCTTAGAATAATTACAGGACCGACACCCACAAAGATAGCCAGAGCCTTTGATAATTCCAGGAAGCTCCTTGTATTATGCAAGAAAATATCAAACAACTGACGAAAAGAAGAATAAAAAACTATGAAGAAAAGAAGACGGTATAAAACAATTACCTCTGGCGATCCAGAAACATATCGCACTGGCACCCCATCAAGCATAGCATTCACTGATAAACTCTTGACATTAGTTGGGAATCTATTTGGTGTTTCTTTCCTGGTAGATTTTTTCTCTGACTTATTTTTATATGCAGATCCCAATCTAGATTTAGGTGGCTGAAATGTGCTCACAATAACATTGCCATTTGACACATCCACCTCTTTTTTGCGAGGTTTTACTGATGTTTGAACTGATGGTTGTTCATACATTAAGCTATAGCTACTAACAGGCCTTGCCAGAGCATCCATTACATCTTGATAACTACCAAAAGATAAGACATTAGAGCCCCTTTATTATGAGACTGAGTCATTGTTACATCATTATTAACACATTTCCCAAAGGTAGAACCCTTTGATCTAATATTTGCATCTCCAATATCATACGAATGGCCCATTAATGCGACGTTTCCACCTTCCTTACCACAGGATTGTTCCATGGATATGAAGGTGTTTCCATTTCCTTTGGTGTATGCCTGATTCATGGACATACCTAAGTCGTGTTCCATAGATGTATGCAATCTATTTTCATGGTCTTTAACCTGATCAACCTTGATTTTTCTAATTTCACCATAATTAACTCCTGTTTTTGGGTATTCCATTACAGTAGATAGGATGACTCCTGATTCCGGCTTGGTAATTGGAACTTCAATACCCTGCTTTTTGTAGAAAAATAACTCTATCTTAGCAGTATCTAAAAACCATTGGCGGCCACGCTTAGATTCCATCCTAGATGATCTATAAAAAAAAACATCCCCATCAATCACATCTCCATCGCCCTTTCATGATTAAAAATAGGATTAATCTTGAGTTGGATATTTATATCTTACAAGTTACAAGTACTATATATAATAGTAATCACCCTTTACAACAAGCTAGAAAGAACAATGTCGGGAGAATAATAGTTGTAATAAATAAAATAAAATTGTATTACAAATTGGATCAAGACCTTAGATCAATTTCTTTTTATGGGTACTGATTATGAAGACAAATTTAATCATGATTACATTCAAAATATAAATTTTATGTAAAAGATCTTATAACCTTGTCTTAGTGAGACATTATTAATTGAAAGCAACTAGATATTTGATAAGTTCAATTAAGAATGCAAAACTAATAAATAGCTAATACTTTTAATGTTTAAAAACTATCTTTCGAACAAAATTTTTGAAAACCAAAATATATACATATAAGTGTTCAAATAAAGCATCCCAATTTCCAAATTTCTCATTTCTCATCTATTGCCAAAGTCAGACAAATAGACACCAAACCAATTGGGTGATGTGTACGCCAAATCAAGGCTCATTCACAACTAACAAAAAGCAAAACCCTAAAAAGGGCACATTCACGACTAACAAAAAAATAATACCCTAAAAATTTATGTTACAATAAACATAACAATATATATATGTAAACACACGTATATATAATTAATGAGTTTAACTGCAATCATCGCCGGTAATTCCATCGGAGCCTTAAACGAGATTGTAATCTAAAGTACACCTTTGTTTTAAAGTTATGGACTTTTCAAGTTTGATTGGGGCTAGGGCTTTTCATTCCAATCTGTAAAATTCTGCCTCTATTTTCTTTAATCAATACTGTCTAGATATACCTGGAGTACACTCATAGCATAAGTGATGTAGCTTGGCAAGCTCATAATCCAGATTTCATTTTTATCAATCGATTTTCCCACTTTTGGCTTCTCCACCTTCTAGTATCGATCCATGCTCTATGAAATCAAATCAACAAAAACAAAACAAACACACAGAAAATTATATATATATATATAATAAGCAAACGTAAAAAAGAAAAGGAAAACCCCTAATTAATTAATAAATAGAGATTGAAACAAATTAGGAAATAACTAGTGTTTTGCTGTAAAAAGAAAGAGCTATAGATTTATAAATTCATGAATTTTTAGGGGATTTTCAATAATTAAAATCGAAAATATATTACCTTTTGCTGTTTATGTAGAGTTTATGTTTATATAGAGTTCTAGCCCTATTTTTTGCGCTTTGTTATGGTTGTCAAAAAACTCTGATAAAAATAGGTTATTTATACCTTATTATCACGGCCCGCCAATTGCTCAAGTCACAGTCAACATCTTGGGTGGAGGCTCAATAGTCCAATTTCTTGGCCCACATATAAAATAAGTTATTCTATAAATGTAGGAATTTTATAAACTTGGATTGTTGAATTATGACATATAGAAAAACAGCCAATTTCCAAAGTATCACATTTAAGAAGACTTGAACCAATTGAATACACATCCCGACAATCTTTTTGGAGTTAAAATTCATGTATATAATGGATTTTTTTTATATGAATTTTTTCAAAATGTACTTAAAAGTATTATCAAGTGTTTGGTAAAAATACAATTTAATAACCATTCATTAGAAGTATCAGATAAAAGAAAATACAAAAACCACAAATTTGTACTCCTCCTAAATAAATAAACTTATAGAAAAGTGATTTATTGTAAAAATTTATTAAAAAATAACTATTAAATGCATAATATTTTCACAATGGACTTCCAATATCTAAAAGTTTATTAAATAATAACTACCAAACACAATATTTTCACAAATGAACTTTTAATATCTAAAAATTCATTTAAAATAAATTTCGAATACCATCTAAATCATCATGTGATTTAATTATTAAAAGACTACAACTTTCTAGCGCTAAAACATTGGATCCTCTGTTCCATTTCCTTTTCAATATATCAAGAAAAGGCTACAAAACTACCATCTTCAATAAAAGTTCTATATCCCACCCAAAAAATAACACGGCAAAGAATTAATTTTTCGGACAAGTACGAGTTTTTTAATATATATTAAAAGAGAAAATGGTGTGTTTGTTTTCCAAATGGAGAGCAAGAAACTTGGAACCGAACAATTGAGTTTTGTACTTTCCACTCAATATCTTTTAGGATCCCCACAAAGTAATAGTCAATAATCTTCATGTATTACCATAAAGATAGATATTGCATTATTCACTTCAAAAAGTAATTAATTGATACCTCAAGATTTTAAATTTTATTGCCATCATAATTATTTTTTTCCTTTAAGATGAGGATCATAAAATCGCAAATTGTCTAAAATCTAAATTACCCTAATGCTATAATGTAATAATCCAAGAATTTCGGGACAACAAATTGTTTAAATTTCCATGATGTGATAATGTAATAATCCAGAAGTTTTCTGTTCAAAGAAGAAATTCTTAATAATATTATTTTTAAAAAATATATTTTTTAACATTATTAAAATTATAAATCGAGTCTCATGGATTTAATGAGTTTATCCATCAATTCGAATTTGGAATGAGTCTAAATCTAAGTTTTCAACAATCTTAGCTTGAACCACATACAAGAAATATCCAATAAAAATTGGACAAGAAAAAGGAATTCTATTGCATAGATTATATATGTAAACAAATACGCAACAATAATATAAATTAATATTCATATATAAAAGTGGATCGGATAAACCTATACGTAGCGGATTATCGATCCACGTATTTGGATTAATCTCGTCTACTAGTCTCTTTTGAATTGAAGGACAAACCAACCATGAATATATGGAGAAAAAAACGTAAGGACTCTGAGGAAGAACGTAGCGAAAAAAGATAAAGAATAGAATATAGAGAGAGTTTTAGGAGAAGATATAAGAGATATATATTTTCCTAGATAAGAAAGAATTCCATTCTAATTAGAAAACTTAATTCCACCCAATTTGTAGAAATAACATACAACTCAAATATGAATGCCAATTGAGTGAAGGATCATAAATTCGATTTAATTTTCAATAATATACTAATTTTTAAAATATAAAAAATAAATAAATCAAATTTAGTGCTTGCAAATTTAAAAATAAAAATAAAAACCCCAACCCAAATTTATTTTTATGTTAAAACATACTTTAGGCTGGACTGAAGGATCCCAAACCTGACCCTATTACCATACCTATCTTAGGCAACATACAAGACTCGTAACACCTGCACAGTTTTTTCTGGTCTGCGTCTGTTTGCTGTGCTACTCCGCGAGCACAAGCAATGAGAACCAGGAGTTTCAGGCCCTATAAAACGCAGCCAGGAGAAGGGCCTCTCCGCCTCTGATCTCGAAAAAACTGCCGAAAGTCACCGGCAAAGATTTGGTCTTGGGCACGGATTGTGCGGTCTGTTTGGACGAGATTGAGAGTGAGCAAGCAGCTAGGATGGTTCCAGGCTGCAACCAAGAACTCCAGTTGCCCTGTTTGCAGGGCCAAGATTGGGCCTGAGCTGTTCAATCCACCTGAAACCAATCCATGCTAAAATGAAAACAAGGGCTCTTATAATCTTAAAAGGGTATTCAGTTCTTGTATGTATTTATTAGTCTCTCTCTCTCTCTCTCTCTCTCTCTCTCTCTCTCTCTCTCTCTCTCAATTTTTGGTTTCTTGAATCAGTAGACTCTTTTAGGTGACGACTACATGATTTAGGTTCTGATTCATCTTATAAATTATAATTTTTTTTTCATTCAATTCTTTTTTTTTTTCTTACTCCACAAAAGTGAAAAGACCAACTATTTACATACGCCCATCAAAACCTTTTCTTCTGATGTTTCCATTTGCACATGATTTTCGATGAGGTGGGGAGTAATATTCTTGAACAGAAAGAAAGTGTAAAGGGCTGGTGAAAATTCACGTACTGGGAAAATGAGAGAAAATGATGATGATAATGTGTGAACAGATTAAAAGTTCAATTTTGAAAGTGCATCTAAAATTGGTAAATACTGCAAGTGGCGTGGCAAATCGGGTGCCATAATGGCCTCATTAAACAACCATTTGCTTGAATCAGTTGTACTCTTATTGCTACCCATATATAACGGAATATACATGGTAACGTTTTAACCAAGTCATTGCTGATTCGATTTATTACCTTTTGAGTTTATTGATTTGGGAATGATATTTTAGTATAAGAATAATAATCAATCGATTTTATTATTTTTTTCATTTATTAGATTATAATATTTGTTTTCGGGTTTTTGGCGCTCCTCAAACTAGTTATAGGATAAATAACGTTTCTAACTTCCTTTCAATTAATTGGCAATTAATCTCTAAGAAAGATGGCAATTCATTTAGAAAAGACCATATAAATTCTTATCATCGATGACCGTATTCATGTTATACCCAATGTATATGTATGGTGCACTATTTTATGTGGATACATGTAAGATATATATTGCACTAATATATATACATTTAGTACAACACTTATATAACTTTAGAATATTTTAATTGATTTATAACTATCGTCAAAAGATGATCCATCAACACAGCAAGCCAAATTCCAATTAATATGAAACTCCTTCTACAAATGTAGATTAGTCTCAAGTTTATTGTTCCCATTTTTATAACGTTACAAAATAAATTTTTTTTTTTCAAGACTCTAATCTCTATTAAAGTAATGATACAACACCATAAATTCTAAACCACTTTTTGAAGGTAATAGTGCAAAAATAAAACTTATAATTTTTCAACCAATTAAATATTATCCTAATTTTGGGATAAATGGAGTATTTTTCATATTTAAATTAATTATTAAATTTTAGTTAATTGTCTTAGAGAAGAAATTTACGAGGCGGTTGAGTTTGGTTTTGAGCTCGCAAATTCCCAAATTAAGCTTGAACTTTGAAAAAGACGAAAAGAAAAAAGAAAAAAATTTTATTCCATGGAAAATTCTGTTTGATTGCCAACAAGCATGAGTTTACTTGAACCTTGGGTTGATCAGCTACATAATTCACCTAGATTCACGCCTCTAAGTACGAGGATAGAAAAGTATGATTATATAAAGACATTTGCACTTAACTTGCCCTTATTTTTTTTAATAAACAAATACTCCTAGGGGAAATAAATTTAGGACACATTCGCTATTCTAATTTAATTTAGGGATATAATTAAATTTTTGAAAAGTTATCAGGATAGAAATATCCATAAAAAGTCTTAAATATTTACAAAAATACTAGAAATTGAAAAGAACACCCCTAAAGATGCTTACTTTTTTTTCAATCGAGTGGCAACAGAAATAGCATGTATTTATATTATTAATTCATGTTTTTGTCAAAAATTAAAGTTTAGAAACAATTTTTTTTAGTGTTTCCAAACACTCCCATAATCGACTTTGGTGTTGTTGAAAAAATATTATCTCGAATTGTGTGTGTGAAATCAATGAATTTAGTACGACGAAGTTTGTTCGTTTGGATCAAAAGTCACCAGTTTTGTCAGGTCGAATATCGACAATTATTGCTTTCACGCAATATACAAACCTGCAGGCTCTGAAAAATGGGTTTGTGCTCGTCAACATACCAAAAACTAGTTAAGCGAGGATATAATAGTCTTTTTCGCTGGAAGTTGATCTGCCAGAAGAAGAAACAACTTGCATCAATACATGCTGAACTCGAATTATTGATATTTATAATTTTTGGACATTTGATAATTAGGCTTGATGTGGGTTAATAAATGCTAAAATTAAAACGACCAAATGGCCCTTAGAAAATACAAAAAATCACAATAAAAAGACATATCCTATATGACTATTCATAGGTCAGACTCGACTTGAATTCGATCCAACACAAGATTCAATTTTCTATCCACATAACATGTGCATTATATTTGGTTACTATGAAATCATGCGTAAACTTCAACCACTATGAATAGGATTTAATGGTCGCATTAAAGGTGCACATATTTAATACACTTAGCAAAGCTTTCGTTTTAAATTTCTTCGATGCCATTAGTTCTATTTGTTCTAATTTAGGCATTGGAAATTTCTCTAATCCCATTATATTTCTACTTGTTTTAATTTAGGCACTGAAAAAGTATAATTGGGGACCACCAGAACATGTTTGTTTACTTTCTTCAGGAGGTCGAGTTCGTCTAGACTATTGGTGACATACGTAGTTCTTTCATTCCACAACATTGAGTTTCTTCCTTTCTAGATCAAGGTTTATATTATTTTTTTTTTATGACGAGGAACCCGCAGCCACTATCCGAATTGGGTAAAGCCTGCTTTCGTGCAGTAGCCCACAAACCACATGGTATGATAAGCCACATTAGGCAAGCCTGGTGCCGCGGACAAAAATCGATTGGTGCAGGGGTCAAAGTTTATATTACTGTAGCTCCATGAATCGCATTTTTGTTATTCTTGAGATTAAGTTTGTGTTTGTTACAGTACAAAATACTCTTTATTTTCTCTTAGCATGTTGGTTGATGAATATATGATTATACTTCAATAATAAAAAAAATAAAAAAATGAATGGTATGTGGAAGCTGAGTTAACTTTGTACCTTATAGCCCTATGATCTTTACAAGCCTTTGCAAGTAGCTTTTCTATTTGCTATATGACGAAGTATAGTTGCTATATGACGAAGTATAGTTGATGCCAATTTAATTTTGGTTATTGTATGTCAGAAATTAAGCATGATTCAAAACATGTTATTCAATTCCCAAAATTGGGATACATTCAAAGACAAAGAGAAAATTGTATTATTTGTGAAAGAGGTAAAAAAAGATTACAAATTACAATTATAAAAAAATTCTCATAACTTTTGCCTAAAAAAATAACCTATTTATATCATATCGTATGTAGGGTTCCATCCCCTACACCACCTTGATTTATCTGACCTCGTGAATGTAACAAGGGATGTGCAAATATAACAAGGTGAATGTAACAAGGGATGCTGATCATGGATATCTTTCTTTTTTTCTCTCTCTCATGTTTATGTGTGATGAGTGGGTTTTATACCCATTAATTGAGTACCATTTGTTTATTTTTGATTAATTTTTGAGTATTTATATTACTTTTTATGCATTTAATTTGAAATATTGTAGGTAATAGCAAAATGAGAAGAAAATAGAAAGAAATATAAAACTTTGTTAAAATTTAGAATAATCCACGTTTTGGTGCTATTGAGGATAGTGTTCGTATTTCAATCATAACATTTTGCTCCAATATCATTTTGACTTGTTTTATAAACCATTGGAAAGGAAAGAGATATATCCATAACTTTTATGTTTATCATGAAATCCAATTATTTCTATTTCAATGAAAAAAATTTGGTTAAATAGTTTACACTTGACTGAAAATTTCTGGAATGACATATTTTTAGTATTTTAGGCATGACTCTTTCTACAGATTCATATTGAGTTGATTCAAGTACCTATAAAAAGACAAGACATAGAGCTACAATTCATACGAAAACACCAAAAGCCAATTTAGTCTAAAAAATAGTGAAAAATCAGTTGAAAGAGGATACAATCACAACAGAGATCAAACTTGGATAGCAAGAGCAGCGCCTAGGCGCTGCCTTCATTGGACTGCAGCATGCTGCAGTGCCTAGGCGCTGTAAATTGGCGCCTAGGTGCTGCCAACCGGGCAAGTAAGGGAAAATTAATATTTTATGCCCTCTTTAGGGCATCTCTCATCAAATTTAAGTATTCCAAAATCCTCAATTTCAGATTTTTAGAGAGGGAAATAAGAGAAAACAAGCTAATAAAGAAGGAAAAAGACGAAGATGAGAGAATTCTTGCAAAATTTAAGAAGAAGACATCTACAAGGGAAGAAAATCATCGTCTTCCAAATTTTATTTCATTTTCCTCATTTTCTCATTAATTATGTTCATGGATATTGTTAAATTATCTTTCATTTTTATCATCATGAACTAATTTATTTTTCTAGGGTTATGATGTAATCTAATTAAGATGTTTTGAATATTTGTATTCATTCAATTCTTGATTTATTATCAAATTGAGTTTATACATTGTTCTTAATGCTTTCAATTAATTGGCCACTAATTGAATGATTTGCTAATCATATTGCCTATGTGTAGAAAATCATAAATTACATGTGAGATCGGAATATACTTACATGGTTTGTGTAGTCTTATTGGAGATCCATAAAACTTAATAAATTGTTGATTGTTGTAATTCACATAGGAATATAGTGAGTTAGCAATTGATGATATTTTCATTAGATCTTGGGAGAGGCTAGTGGATAATTTAGGGATTCTCGACTATCACTTGGGAAATAAATTGAGATTGATGAGATAAAATAATCAATTTGGATTACTTATAGTAAAATCATAACCCTAGCCTTTTAAGTTAGTGAATTTCATCTTTAAATAATTTTCATCATTAATTTAGTTTAGTTGAATTTAGTTTATAAACAAAAACACAAAAATATATTTATTCAAATAAAATTAGAGTTAACATAATTTCGATACTTAATAATTCAACAATCCTCATGGGAACGATAATTTATTCATTACTTTATTACTTGATAACGATAACATGCACTTGCGTTCACGAATTTTCGCAACAATGTATTTGTTTCCTGCATGTCATTCATATTTTCTTCACTGTTCACTACTATAAGGTTGATTATGCAAAATGTGGATATCATTTTTGTCTATGATTTAATTCATAAGAAAATCAATTAAATGGTTGATAAAACAAAACAAAGTCTGAACAAGTAATTTGATAGAATCAATGGAGTATATAATAATATCTACAAAAATTATTGTAGATAGCACTGTAAATATGTTATGATAATGCGTGGAAACTCAATGGAAAACAAGACACTTAATGTGAGACACCACATTATATCTAAATATATACAAAAGTATTGGTCTCTATGCACATGAAAGATAATATCCAAATTAAATTTGAACTAGGTTCTTATTTTGAGTGTTATTCTCACAAATGTAGCCATTTCTTTGCAGAAATATGCTGAAGCTTGTCGATGGCTACCTGGAACGATTCTAGTACAAGGGAAAATGAAGGAATAAGGAATACGGAATAAGAAAAATTTGAGATGGGAAGAGGCTATAATATGACAGTTTATATCTTTCCAAACATGGAAGGCCTTTTGATTTATAGGAGAGCCAGTCACAGTCTGAATAACATCAACTAACATACTATTTGGAGTGCTTTTCAACTCCTTAACTATCTGATAAATGGTCTTCCCATTCTCAAAATGTATATGGTTGTTTGGGTGATTTGTCTTGCAACCAGCATGATGCTCAAACTCATAAGCATTAAGTGCCTATACAACAATCAAAATAATTTAATAATAGGTCAAAATGGCAAAGATATAGTCACCGTCTTTTCTGAGGAAGAATAAGATAGATCCTTACATTAGAATAATTACAGGACTGACACCCATAAAGATAGCCGGAGCCTTTGATAATTCCAGGAAGCTCCTTGTATTATGCAAGAAAATATCAAAAAAGTGACGAAAAGAACAAAAATCTATGAAGAAAAGAAGACGAAATAAAACAATTACTTCTGCGATATAGAAATATATCGCACTAGCACCCCATCAAGCATACCAGTTATTGTTAAACTTTTGACATTAGTTGGGAATCTGTTCGGTGTTTCTTTTCTAGTAGCTTTTTTCTCCGACTTATTTTTATATGTAGACTTCAATATGGATTTAGGTGCTTGAAATGTGCTCCCAATAGCATTGCTATTTCTCACATCTATCTTCTTTTTGCGAGGTGTTTTTGATGTTTGAATTGAAGATTGTTCATACAATAAGTTATAGCTACTAACAGGCCTTGCTAGAGCATCCATTACATCTTGATAACTATAAAAAAATATGGCATTAGAACCCCCTTTATTACGAGATTGAGTTGTTGTTACAGCATTGTTAATACCTTCCCCAAAAGTCAAACCCACTGATCTAATATTTGCATCTCCGATGTCATAAGAATGGCCCAACGATGTAGCATTTCTACCTTCCTTACCATAGGGTTGTTCCATAGATTTGAAGGCATTTCCACTTCCCTTGGTACATGTATGATTCATGGACATACCTAAGTCGTGTTCCACAGATGTATGCAATCTATTTTCAGGGTTCTTAACGCGATCAACCTTGACTTTTCTAATTCCACCATAATTAACTCTTGTTTTTGGGTAGACATGATGATTCTTGATTCTGGCTTGATAATTGGAACTTCAACACCCTGCTTTTTGCACGGAAATAACTCTAGCTTAGCAGAATCTGAAAACTATTGGCGGCCATGCTTAGGTTCCATCCTATATGATCTATAAGAAAAAACATCCCCTTCAGTCACATCTCCTTCACCCTTTCATGATTAAACATAGGATTAATTTTGGGTTGGATATTTATAATCTTACAAGTTACAGGTTCTATACATAACAGTAATCACCATTTACAACAAGCTGGAAAGAATAATGCTAGGCAGAATAAACAGTTGTCATAAATTACCAACCCTACTTCTTTTTAAAGAATATCACTAAAAATTTGATATTGTTGGACAAAGGTCAAATATTCAGTGTACTACCAAATTTTTTTTTTAATTTCTAATGGTTTTTTATCATTGGCCCCAGAATAAGAGAGAGATTTGGGCATAAAAATTTTCCAAAACAGAACTTAAGCAAAACCCATTAAGAGACTCATATGCCACTCATAACCCTGATAAATGAATTCACTCACCAAGTATACCCTTGATAAATGAATTCCTAAAATTGCAAAAAGTATCACATAAGTTTCTGCAATACCATCTTATAACTCGATCCATGTGTTGACCAAAGATAAAGACTACAAATCAAAATTATACCCCCCCCCCAAAAAAAAAAAGAAAAAAAACAAAATCAAAACAACAGGGCGATAAACCATAAAATGGCACAACAGCCTACATAATCTACCAAAGCATTGCGTTAAAATTGAACCAATTAGATTAATATGCAAATTTGTAGAATACCTAAATCAGACTGCCTTGGCTCATAATTCGAATCTCATTCTCATCAATAGGTGTTTCCATTTTTGGCTTCTCCACCTTTTAGTACCAATCCATGCTCTACAAAATAAAAACAATAAAAACAAAACAAACATATAGAAATCACACACACACACACATATATATATATAACAATGAAAAAATGCTAATAATCTTTATTATAGAAAAAAAAGATAAAATAACTAGGGTTTTGATGGTAAAAATAATAGCTACAGATCCGAAATTCATGAATCTTTCAGGGGTAGTTTCAATAATTAACATCGAAAAACTATTACCTTAGTGTTGTGTAAAGATATGATCGTATACTCCAGCCCTCTTCCCTGGCTTCGTCTATTTGTTAGAGCCCGTAAAAATAAATAATTGGGAATTGGGATAAGACTATCTCGATATTTGCATGCCGAACTATCCGAACAAGTCCATCAACACGTTTGGTCTTCTTTTTAACCCTAAACGTACAATGCGGTCATTTGGTTTCGAGAGAGTAGGGTAAATCCCCAATAATCTATCAAAGAAAGTGGCTAATACCAATTGCCAAATAAAGTAGCTCAACAACCAACCAACCACCATTGTTGAATTTTGTTACCATTAATTTGTCAAAGAAGGCTGCACCTTGTTGACAAATGTGTAAAAAGGCAGCTGAGATTTTAGGTAGAAAAGGGGGCTGCTGGGTTTATATATATGACACCCCATTTTATGTTTTTTGTATGGTGCAGTTAAGAGAGTGTAGTGAGGTGCAAAGAGTTGAGTGAGGAAAAATTGAGAGCAGTTTTTTTGAGTTGTGAGTATTGTAAACATTTTATATATTTTCTCCATTTAGTGAAAGATTTGCAGTAGCTCGTGGAGTAAGCAAGTTTGTACCAAACCACGTAAATTATGTGTTGTTTTATTATTTTTTCTCCCTCTCTCATAAATTTAGCATGAAGGAAATGTGTGTATTCCCAACAACTGGTATCAGAGTTAGATTGTGAATTCTGTCAATTTTCTGCGAGATTACTATTTACATGAATAGTGAATTTTGTCAATAGTAAAATTTTGTAGGTAGTATCAGCCTGTCAATGAAAGTGTTCTCATACACGGTGGTTCGCAAGAATTGTCAGAAAAGATCCAAAAAAAATCAAATTTGAGTGGGAGTAATGGCCGTAGACGAAGAAAAAGTAAAACTCGAGAAGTTCGATGGCACAGATTTTGGGTTCTGGAAAATGCAGATAGAAGATTATCTGTATCAGAAAAATCTATACCAACCTCTCTTAGAGAAGAAGCCAGACTCTATGAAGGAGGAAGACTGGAATCTTCTAGACAGACAAGCCCTTGGAGTTATTCGATTAACGTTGTCCTGCAATGTTACTTTCAACATAGCAAAGGAGAAGACCACAACAGGTCTTATGAAGGCTCTTGTCAGTATGTACGAGAAGTCATCCGCCTCTAATAAAATACACTTGATGAGGCGATTATTCAATTTGCGGATGATAGAAGGAACATCGGTAGCTCAACATCTCAATAAACTCAACACAGTCACAACCCAATTGAGTTCAGTTGAAATTGAATTCGATGAAGAAATACGACATTGATACTTTTGTCTTCTCTACCAGAAAACTGGAATGCTACTGTCACGGGTGTGAGTAGCTCGTCGGGAAGTAATAAGTTGAACTTTGACGATGTTTGTGATCTGATTCTCAGTGAAGAGATCCGACGAAGAGAGTCAGATGCATCATCAACCTCTTCAGTTTTGCATACAAAGTCAACAGGAAGAAATTCAACCAGAGGGAATGGACGTGGCAGATCGAACTACCGAGGTAGATCAAAGGACAGAAGGTCCAAATTCAGGAATTTTAGTAATTCTTATAGCTTGAAAACTATTGAATGTTGGAACTGCGGAAAGATCGGACACTACAAAAATTAGTGCAAGAATGTACTGAAGGACCAGGAGGCAAAGGCAGAGGCAAATGTTACTTTCACCTCAGGAGGAGATGATGTGTTGATATGCTCTTTAGAGTGCAAGGAGGAGTCTTGGGTGTTAGACTCTGGAGCATCGTTCCATGCTACTTCACAAAAAGAATTTTTTGAGAGGTATGTCCCTGAAAACCTTGGAAAAGTATATCTTGGTGATGACCAACCATGTGCTATTGTTGGTAAAGATGTAGTAAAAATTAAGTTGAACGGGTCTGTTTAGGAGCTGAAGGATGTCAGGCATATCCCTGACCTGAGAAAGAATTTAATTTCAGTAGGGCAGTTGGCTAGCGAATGCTACACTATGATTTTCTATAGTGATGATTGAAAGATTTCAAAGGGCGCAATGACGACTGCTCGAGGAAAGAAGAATGGTACTCTTTACATGACAGTAGGAGCACGTTGTTCGATTGCAGTTACAACAAACAATGAAATTCCAAATTTGTGGCACTAGAGACTAGGCCACATGAGTGAAAATTGGATTTAAATTATGCACTCGAAGGAGAAACTTCCAGGTCTACAGTCAGTTGAGATAGACATGTGCGAAGATTGCATACTTGAAAAGCAGAAGGGTCAGCTTTCAAATAAGTGGCAAAACCCCAAAGAAGAAAATGCTAGAGCTTGTTCACTCTAATGTTTGGAGACCAACGACCATCTCATTCATTGGTGGAAAATACTACTTCATGACTTTCATCGATGATCACTCTCGGAAGGAATTGGTTTATTTTCTAAAGCATAAATCTGAAGTGTTTGAGGTTTTTAGGAGATGGAAAGCTATGGTTGAAAATGAGATAGGTCTAAAAACTAAAAAGTTCAGAACCGACAATGGTGGTGAATATGAAGACACCATATTCAAGAAGTTTTGCTATGAACATGGGATTAGAATGGAGGGAACCGTGCCGAGTACACCTCAACACAATGGTGTAGCTGAGCGTATGAACCGATCATTGACAAAACGAGCCAGAAGCATTCGTATACAGTCAGGTCTATCGAAGTAATTTTGGGCAGAAGTAGTCAACACAATAGTGTACTTGATTAATCAAGGCGGCTCCATTGGAGCATAAAATACCACAAGAGGTATGGAGTATAAAAGAGATAAAACTATCACATCTAAAAGTTTTCAGATGTGTAGCATATGTGCATATTAGTGATCAAGGCAGGAATAAGCTTAATCACAAATTCAAGAAATGCACTCTCATCGGCTATGGTGAGAATGAGTTTGGCTATCGCATTTGGGATGACAAAAACAAGAATGTAATCCGTAGCATAGATGTTATTTTCAATGAAAGGGTGATGTATAAGAATAGACATAAAAATGACGCCAGCGACTCAGAGCAGAGTGGGCCAGTATTTGCAGATGCAGATGACGTCCCATATGGTCCTCCAACAAAGCAGATAATAGCAAGTCCTCAGCCAGAGAAACTTGGTTTACATAGCAGATAGTTCGACACACTACCTCATACTCCAGCTCCTATATTGAGAAGGTCTTCTCGGCCTCATGTGCCTAACAGAAGATACATGATTATCTGTTGTTAATTGATGGAGGAGAGCCTGAATGCTACGATGAGGCATGTCAGATTGGAGATGCTATCAAATGAGAGCTTGCCATGAAAGATGAGATGAAGTCTCTGATCTCCAATCAGACATGGAAACTAGCTGAGTTACCCATGGAGAAGAAGACACTTCACAACAAATGGGTGCATCGAGTGAAAGAGGAGTATGATGGTTCCAAGAGATACAAAGCTCGACTAGTTGTCAAAGAATTCCAACAGAAGGAAGGAGTTGACTACACCAAATTTTTGCTCCCGTTGTGAAGCTCAATACCATCAGAAGAGTATTGAGTATTGTTGCCAATAAAGATCTTCATTTTGGATAGTTGGACGTGAAGACTGCATTCATTCATGAAGACTTGAACGAAGAGATATACATGCACCAACCAGAAAGTTTCTCAGAAACAGGGAAGGAGAACATGGTGTGCAAACTTAAGAAGAGCTTGTATGGCTTGAAACAAGCCCCAAGGCAGTGGTACAGGAAATTTGACGGCTTCATGCACATAGAAGGTTTCCAAAAGTGCAACACCAACCACCGCTGCTACTTCAAGAGATATAACTCTAGCTATATTATTTTACTACTATATGTTGATGACATGTTGGTAGTAGTTTCAGATATGGATGATATCATACGGTTAAAACAGTAATTGTCAAATGAGTTTGACATGAAAGACTTGGGTTCAGTAAAGAAGATTCTTGAAATGCAAATCCCAAGAGATAAACAGAGAGGGCTCTTGCAGTTATCTCAGGTAGAGTACATCAATCGTATTTTGCAGAAATTCAACATGGGTGATGCCAAGCTTGTCAGTACACCCTTGGCTAGTCACTTTCATCTATCCAAGGATCAGTTCCCTCAAACGGAGGAAGATAGAGAATTTATGGCTATGGTTCCCTATGCCTCAGCTATTGGAAGTTTGTTGTATGCAATGGTCTGTACGAGACCAGACATTAGCCATGCTCATTGGGAAAAGTAGCAGTTAAATGGATTTTGAAGTATCTACGAGGCACCACAGAAAAGTATTTGTACCTTGAAAAAAGAGAGGTAAAGATACAAGGCTACATAGATGCAGAGTTTGGAGGTGAAGTCAATTACCGAAGAAGCACCACTGGTTATATATTCACTGTTGAAAATATAATTGTTAGTTAGATGTCGAGGTTATAGAAAATTGTCACTGTATCAACTACAGAGGCTGAGTATGTAGCAGTGACCAAAGTCAGTAAAGAGATGATATGACTTTAGGGTTTGTTAATTGAGATGAAATTCAAACAGGAGAAGAATGTGCTGCCAGTGATAATCAGAGCCCAATACACTTAGCAAATAATTCAATATTTTATTCTAGAACCAAGCATATTAGACTTCGTTATCATTTCATCATATCTCTATTAGAGGATAATGTGTTAAAACTAGAGAAAATCTAAGAAAACAAAAATCCAGCTAACATATTAATGAAGACGATGACTATTGACAAACTAAAGTTGTGCTCAACTTCAGTTAGCCTACAAGAATAACAAGGCTAGGAAGGATTGCTGCATTGATCGAGGTGTGAAGACAAATTGAAATCAGTCTTCAAGTGAGAGATTGTTAAAGAAAGTGGCTAATACCAATTGTCAAATAAAGTAGCTCAACAACCAACCAACCACCATTGTTGAATTTTGTTATCATTAATTTGTCAAAGAAGGCTGCACCTTTTTGACAAATGTGTGAAAAGACAGCTGAAATTTTAGACAGCAAAAACGTGTGAACAGGGGACTACTGGGTTTATAAATACAACACCCCATTTTGTGTTTTTTATCCCATTTTGTGTTTTTTGTATGGTGAAGTGAAGAGAGTGTGGTGAGGTGCAGAGAGTTGAGTAAGGAAAAATTGAGAGCAATTTTATTGGGTTGTGAGTGTTGTAAACAATTTGTATATTATCTCCCTTTAGTGAAAGATCTGCAGTAGCGTGTGAAGTAGGCAAGTTTGTGCCAAACCACGTAAATTCTTTGTGTTTTTTTATTATTTTTGCTCTTTGTTTCTCATAAATTTGACATGAAGGGAATAAGTGTATTCCCAACATAATCAATGTGAAATACAAATAGATTAATTATGGCCTTATTTTATAGAAAAAATGGTAAATACAACACTCAACTTCAATTTTTTTCATCTATCAAATTAGAGTGACAAGCATACTATATGTGATAAATTTCTACTTTATTTATAATGAAAATAAATTTTTACTTTATTTATTATTTTTCATAATCGTTATGAGTTATGTCATTGAACGTGCTTACATAGAATATTTTTTTATTAATAATATAGATCTTACTTCGAAAGATAAGAAATATTATATTTTTTTTACTAATATTTTTATTAATGTATTCATAAAATATTTCAACAAAATAATGTAATGGCTATAAATTTTAAAATTTTATCTTGCGCATAATTAATAAGATATATTAAGAAAAAACTCTGAAATATCCATTACTTTGCGTTAGCATATTAAATCATCATAAAAATATGTATTGTCTTTACTTAAATATAATTAATAGAACTTATGATTAAAGAATAATTTGTTTATTTTAATATAATTTGGAATATTGTAAAATATTATCAGTGAATATATATGCCGTATGGGTGTATTTGATAAACAACTTTATATATCACAATCAATCTATAATAAAAAACAAACATTATTAATACCTTCCCCAACAGTCGAACCCACTGATCTAATATTTGCATCTCCGATGTCATAGGAATGGCCCATTGATGTGGTATTTCCACCTTCTTTACCATAGGGTTGTTCCATGGATATGAAGGTGTTTTCACTTCCCCTAGTGTATGTCTGATTCATGGACATACCTAAATCGTGTTCCACATATGCATGCAATTTATTTTCAGGGTCCTTAACATGATCAATCTTGACTTTTTTAATTCCACCATAATTAACTCCTGTTTTTGGGTATTCCATAGCAGTAGACATGATGATTTCTGATTCTGGCTTGGTAATTGAAACTTCAACACCTTGCTTTTTGTAGGGAAATAACTCTAGCTTCGCAATATCTGAAAACCATTGGCAAACACACTTAGGTTCTATCCTAGATTATCTATCAAAAAAATGCATTCCCATCAGTCACATTTCCATCGCCCTTTCATGATTAAAAATAGGATTAATTTTGGTTGGATATTTATAATCTTACAAGTTACAAGTACTATATATAACCGTAATCACCATTCATAACAAGCTAGAAAGAACAATGCCGGGCAGAATAACAGTTGTAATAAATTAAATAAAATAGTATTATAGATTGGATCAAGATCTATTGATTATGAAGGCAGAGTTAATCATGATTACATTCAAAGTATAAACTATTTATTATATAAAAGATCTTATAACCTTGTCTTAGTGAGGCATTATTAATTGAAAGCAACTAGATATTTTGATAAGTTTAATTAAGAATGCAAAACTAATAAATACTTTATACTTTGAATGTTTAAAAACTATGTTTTGAACAACATTTTTGAAAACCAAAACATTTTTGAATATATATATATATAATTGTGCAAATAAAGCATCCCAATTTCTAAATTTCCAAATTTCCCAATTCCCATCCATCGCTAAAGCCAGCAAATAGACACCAAACCAATTGGGCGACGTGTATGCCAAATCTAGGCTCATTCACAACTAACAAAAAACAAAACCCTAAAAATGGGCACATTCTCAACAAATAAAAAGACAAACCCTAAAAATTTATGTTACAATAAACCTAACAATATATATATATATACATATATATAGATAATAAATTGAATTGCAATCATTGCCGATAATTCCATCAGAGCCTTAAACGAGATTGTAATATGAAGTACGCCTTCGTTTTAAAGTTATTGAATTTTCAAGTTTGATTGGGGTAGGGCTTTTCATTCCAATCTGTAAAATTATGCTTCCCTTATTAAATCAATTTTCTTTAATCAATTTTAGTCTTTGGAGTGCAATCAATAATAATACTACAGCCTACAGTGTTAGAATTTTTTTTTAAATACTATTAGAACATGTATAGATATACCTGAAGCACACTCATGGCATAAGTGACGTAGCTTGGTATGCTCATAATCTGAATCTTATTTTCATCAATAAGTTTTCCCACTTTTGGATTGTCCATCTTCTGGTATCGATCTATGCTCTATAAAATCAAATCAACAAAAACAAAACAAACACATAGAAAATTATATATATAACAAGCAAACGTAAAAAAGAAAATAAAAACCACTAATTAAATTAATAAATAGAGATTGAAAAAAATGAAAATAACTAGTGTTTTGATGTAAAAAGAAGAGCTATAGATCTATAAATTCGTGAATTTTTAGGGGAATTTCAATTGTTAAAATCGAAAATATATTACCTTTTGTTGTTAATGTAGAGTTTATGTTTATGTAGAGTTCTAGCCCTTTTCTCCGTGCTTCATTTATTTGTTATGGTTGTCAAAAAAACTCTCATAAAAATAGGTTATTTATACCTAATTATCATGGCCCACCAATTACTCATGTCACAATCAACATCTTGGATGGAGGCTCACTAGTCCAATTTCTTGGCCTACATATAAAATAAGTTATCTTAAAAATGTAGGAAGTTTCTAAAAAACTCTCTTGTATATCTTGCCGTATCTAATACAAGAGCATTTAGTATCCTATGAACTCTAACAGTTAATAATAATTTTTAGTTAGTTAATATTAATAATCTTGTACTTTACAAGATTGAGAATAAAGAAATTTATTAATTTTCAGAATTAAATTGGGTATTATTTTAAAAATTGCCAGAGATGATAAAATATGTTAGACTTTCTTTGCTTTTAGTCCGATTTATATATTCCGATCCTCTTATCAATAAAAAATTTATTTTTATTATCCAACATATAATAATATTCAACAATGATATGGCACTATTAACTAAACAATATCTTACTAAATGATTTGTCTCCATCATAGCTAAATCCAAACATACTTCACAATTTTAAATATATTTTCCCACAATAAATCTTCCCAATTATTTTTCACAAAAATATGAAAACCAACTAACTAGAAACAAAACCGTATAAATTTTCAAATATTATTTTACAACATGTTTTAGACACTGTGTACACCCTCTTAACCAATTGGGCAGGCAAGCTAATTTGGAAAGCATTTTCAGACAGACCTTGAAAGTGCTTGACCTAGCCCACACCACAAGATATGGGCCTTGTTAAGAATATAAAGACGAGGCCAACACAATTTTGGGTCACATTGATGACCAAAATAAAACATTCCCCTGTAAAACTAATAAATCAGTAATTTCTTTTAGGGAAATTTCTGCTTTTAGAAAAAGTGAAAATTAGTTGAGAAGTAAAAGTTGGCAGTGCTTGTGAAGTGTTACTGAAAAAAAGAATGAGTTAAAAAAGAGTGTTTGGTAAATAAATTTTTAAATTATTATTTTTTTCAACTAAAAGTTGAAAAACACTTTTTTTAGTGTTTGCAAATCCTGCCTTATTTCGAAGAACATTGTAAACTAAAATTGCATCAACATCGACTTTGATGTCACAAATTTCACATTTGGCTTCACTAAAATATAGGATGACTAAGAACACAACAAATGTTAGGAGGTGTTGGTTCTAATCTCAACTTCTTTTATGTATGCATTAGGGGTAGATAACATAGGTTGGGGGGTGGGTGATGAAATTGACCTTTTAACTAATTATTTTGTATTGATTTAGATCCCAACTTGTAAGCGTAGTAATTTGACATTTCAATTTCTTAGTATTTATTAAACATTACCTTTTCGACCAAATTCACCTACCAAAAACGTGATATTTGCATCTGTGTTGGATTTTTAACAAAATACGATGAAAATAATTATAGCGTTTACCAAAATTATGATAAAGTGTTATTCAAAATAATATATTTTTTTAAATTTTTTATTTTTTAAAAAATTAGAGAAAGCAGTACTTTATGTAAAGCTTTCAATGTCAGAAAATATTACAACAAATAATGTTTTCACCATCTATATAAATAAATATATATATGTGTATGTATTTTTAATTTGAAAGTGTTTTCATCATCTAATTAGTAATAGTAATAATACTTAAATATAGGATAACTTATTCAACATAAATATGTATAAATTAATATGAATGTTATTATTTTTTTGAAAAAATATGTAAATAACAATTATTGTATTTTCTAGGTTATTGTAATTTTAAGTTTTATATAAATTAAATAATTTATGTTACACATTATGATGTTTATTTATTTCTAAATATGTACTTGATAAGAATGATGTCAACTTAACTATTATTATATATGCAAAAGTCAATACGAATAGTAATTTATTTTTTCTAAATTAGTATACAAATTGTTATTATAAGATAATATTTTCAAAAACAAACTAATAACTTTAATAAATAAATGAAAGTGAAAATAATTGTTCTAAATATTATTAATTAATAAACAATTTATATAATCCCATTGGGGGTGCTTAATTTTTAGTTTGACCAAAGTTTTTTGTTAGTTTAATAAGACATAAAAAGTGTAATTTTGTAATAAATAATTGTATTATTTTTTTGAAGAGTTGTCAATTCTAAGCAAAATTATAATTATGGTGTATTGAGGAAGTCAAAGTCACAAGATATCTTTTAATTTAATATATTACAATATCTTGTATGATAATTTTTTTCTCGTCGAAATTATATGAGCAGACAAGCATTAATTATCATTTATTAAAAATTAATTGCTAAATATACATGCAAATATATACAATGGATAAAAAAATGTGTTATCAAGATAATCTAAATAGTATTCCATTGAATATATTAAAAAATAAATAAATTGAAATTGATACAAAACAATTGATTTAAAGTAAAAAAAAAAAAAACATTTACCCACTTAACTTAAAGTAGAAAGGAAAAAAAAATCAATATACCTACAACAAATTGACAAGTTTTAGGGGGCTTTAGGAGAGCTGTCAATGAGAAATGTCTTGGACAATCTGCAAATATCTGTCTCCCACTCGCAGCAACTTTTTTTGTAAAAAAAAGGTAATTATTCATAATCTAATTGATCCATGTGATACATATATATTAAATTTTGGTTCAAAAAATATTAATTGTTATATTATATATATTAAATATTTTATTTTATTTTTACTAGAATTTAAAATCCAAGCATAATCTTGAAGTACCTATCAAATAGGTTTAAGTCGTAAAAGTACTTTTTTATAGTATAATAAGTTTTTTTCGTATTTTTTATTGGATATTTATTGTCTAGGGCTCCCGCTAAATTGTTAAAAACTTAGACTCATTCCAAATTTGAATTGATGGACAGACCCATTAAATTTATGAGACTCGATTTATAATTTTAATAATATTATAATATTATTAAAAAATTATTTTTTTTAAAAACATAACATTATATATGTAAGTAAATACGCAACAATCATATGAATCAATTTTCATATATAAAAGTGGATCGAATATATCTATATACAGTTGATTGTCGATACACGTATTTCAAATTAAATTCGTCTGCTAAACTCGTTGGATTGAACCATCTTTCATGAGTAAGAATTCCACTATAACTAGAAAACTCAATTTTATTGAAATTATAAATATAACATCCAATTCAAATATGAACACCAATTGAATCAAAAATAAAAAATTTAATTTATTTTTTAATAATATATAATAATTTTAAAAATATAAAAAAAATTATCAAGTCCCCACAAATTTGAAAATAAAAACAAAAACCGACGATCCAAATTTATTTATATGTTAAAACATACTTTAGGCTGGATGGATTCGAACGGATTCCGAATCAGACTTTATTACCAGGCCGATCTTTAGGTAACTTGGATAAGAAAGCGTATAGGACACGTGACACCTAAACAGCAAAAGGGCAAAGGGTTTATGAAAAGTTCAAAAGACAATATAATACGTGGGCCTTTGAGGTTCCAATAATGATTGCTCGTTTGGTGGATCATCCACACTTGTTTGTGTTTCCACTTTTACGAATTGGGTTTTCTTATTCCAATTTTGGAATTGAGAGGTCGACAAATGGCGCTCAGGTTGAGTCTTTGCATGTTATAATTATGATCTCTGCTACTTTGTTCCTTAGATGTGATTTGAACATTAATTAAAATTACAAAAAATAAAATAAGATATGATACTACAATATTTTATTTAAGGTAATGAGCTATATTTTTAGTTGCAAACACCTTTCTAAATTAATAAATATAATAATTTATGAATTAAATTAGATAAAATATGTTATATTCGTGTATAGTTTCAACACTTTTCTAAATTAACAAATATAGCACTTGCCTAACAAATGTAACACTTGCCTAGTTGAATTAAATATTTAGAAAAAATGACCCTTATATTAAATAAATTCATGCAGTTATTAATATATTTTGAGCATTTTTCTCTCTTAATTTAACTTCTAACTTTTTCTTAATTAAAAAATATTTTTTAATTTTAATATAAAAATATAATTAGTAAGTAAAGTAATTCAAAATTTTAAAACTAAAGTAATGATATGAGTACAGACTTTAATACAGTATATCAACCAAAGAATTCAATAATTTAAAATAGAAAAAGAATTTTTACCATTTTTCTTTAGTATTCATCTCCTTACATTAACTTTTTTTTTTTCCCACCGATTGCTTACTAAATAAAATTTTTAATTTCCCTAAAAAGAGATCCTCATTTTTCCCAAATTAAAATAGTTGATTTTCAAATCTCAATTTTGGAAAGTTTCAATTTCTTATAATTAAAATACTATAAAAAGAGTCCATGTTTGCACTACTATGTAGTGTTTTAGAACACCACTTTTTGTGTTAAAAAATGTGAAAGTGAATTAAAGTGGAGGATAGAAGAATAAGAGACAGGTGTCTCCCTTTAGCTGTTAGCCCCCACAAAAAGCAAACAAAAAATAATATTCATCTTATTTTAAGCTATCGGCTTCAGTTATCTCTCACATCACTCACCTTATACGTGGCACAAAGCCACCTCATAAATCCCCAATTTTCTTCCCATAATAAAATCTTTTGTCGGGGAATCGTAAGGCCTTGTTTGGGGAATTTTTCTTTTTTAGAGTGGTCATTTCCTATAATTTCTCTTAGGATACAAGTGACATTTTCATAATTATTTAATTGCAACAGTTGATCATTCATCTACTCATTAAAATTAATGTACATTAGATTAATACTGTTGGCATTGAATACAAGATCTTGAGTTTTAGGTTTCAATTTTTTACACTTAGAAATTGATGGAATGGATACTACATAGGCTCCCTCACTTGAAATATTATTACTGATTTAGAAAGTTATATATTTGGCACTTTAATTTCACAATTATATTTTTGTTGATGTATAATTCTTCATTATAAATGCACGGTCCCTTTTCTTAGATTATGTCTTGAGTTTAGATAAAAAAAAATGTCAAAAACATATTTCAATCTTATAAATTAAAATTAGTACTTATAATATAGACTATTGAACTCAATTGAGTCAATTTCATATACTATGAAAACGATGTGGGAGAAATTAAGTCAACTTGAAGCATAGAGTTTACTTTTGTACACCTCAATTTCAACTTGCAAGAATTGATAAAAAGGTTGAGCTACTTTACAATATTTCAATATATCATGATCAGTTTTTCGATTTTAAGTTATGTTTGATAAAAGGACCAAAAGGATCACACAAAATAGAGCATTTAAGCCCAAGCAAGTAAAGCACAAACTAGATGGCCTCGTTCTTTTCGTGAAGCCACATCATAAAAAGCGTGGTTCCAAACAGCCCCTTATTAGTCCACTGAGTCAACTAAAGACCAATACTTTTTAACTGTGCAGCATTATCCGCCTCAGGCTAATGAAACTCAGTGGGAAGGTATGATGCTACGTGTTGCTTGTCTAATATTGCCGGGTTTTGGCGGGAATGCATGAGAATTAGTAGTATAAGAAACAAGACTTGCTAGACAAACAGTATTACAATTTTGCAGTGGCAACACTCTACTTTGCCGGGTAGAGAGAGAGAGAGAGAGGTATGAGGCAAGAAGAAGAAGAAGGGAAAAAGATTGAAGAGAAGAGTAATCACAAGGCTAATGGAGTTTATGATGCCTATGATTTGGAGAACTATAGGTATGGTGAATCTGAAATGGTTTCTGCCTCCAGATTGTTCTCTCTTTTGGCCTCCAAAGATCGTGACTTTCTGCTGTCTCCCACTGGAACTCAGGTAACTCTTTATATCTGTTTGTTTGTGTGTGTGTAAATCTTGATAATGGGTCAAGCTTCTTTTTGGGATAAGGTTTCTGGGTAAGTTTAACTGAAAGTCTTAAGTTAAAAAATTGAATGCTTAATGGTTAATTAATTTGTCCATCTTTGGTTGGAGTGAGTGGGTTTGAACTTAGAACCCTTTATCTTAGTGTGTGTGCCTGTGCCAGTCTTGATTATGGGTCGAGTTATTTGCTGGGATCTTTTCTTTAGGTAATTGAATTGAAGATTGAAAAGAAACATGATTGCCTTCTGGTTTAATAGTTACTGTTTTGGTTTCGGTAAGTGGGTTGTTGCTGAATTTATTTCCCAGCAGTAGTAGCATTTCCTTCTCTGAATCTTCAGTTCAGATTCTGTTTTTGTTTCATCTTCTATTTTCATATTTATAAGATAAATATTGATTGTGGATCATATATACTTGGCATCTGCTCGATGAAATCGATTCAAAATGCGAATCATAACTTCTGCTAGTTATATTTGGGACAAATACTTACCTACAGTATCTCTAAATGTTATGTTTCGATAACACGGACATGATGTGATAATTGTGTAATGAGAATATATTATCATTGCGCGTTCTCGTTTTCCAAGTTAACCAGAAACAATCGCCCTAAGCCTGTCCAGTTTGCTTGCAATTTTTCAATCTGGTAAAAGAGGTGACTAAAATGAAGGCCTTGAGAGTGCAAAATATGTTGGTTCATACCCGGCTTGAACTGATGACCTTTACTTTTTATTCATTTTTTCATTTTTTATTGCGTAAACGATCTTTGGGGAAAAATCAGAAATTCATCTTGAAAACTTTCTCGAGCTAATGAGATGGTTACAGCATGCGTCGCTAATGCTTGACTTCAAATTAGAGCATAGACATCTCATTGAAACTTGACTTGATTGGCTTAGAGGAGACTTTATGCTGAAAGAAAACGTACTGGTATCAACCATATGATCATAGCACCGAAAATCGCACACAGAGGAATTCTATGGTCACTTAAGACTTCATGATCTCCACCATAAAATGGAACACTCTATGAACTCATGTGCGCACACATAGATCACCAGCATCTACTTCATGAAGTTATCTTTTGCCAGCTTTAATATATTTTTTTTTTTTTTATGGGGGTGGGGGGGAGGTGGTGTGAAGAGGGTTGGATGGGGGAAGCTAATAACTTGCAGAGATTGCTTGTTTCATGCTGTATGTGCCCCATTACTAACTTAATCACCTAATTATAAGCTGGATATGTTTTCAAGTTTGGTGGAAGATAAGATGAAAGACAATGAAGAAACTCCAGAATTTAGATAAGTTGAATTCAAACAAAGTCGAGCCTGCAGGCCAGTTATTCTTTTCCAGAGTTCAATTATTGCACTATCTCAGAAAACTGTCTTTTTGGGCACACAATTCAGATGATGGATGCTAGTATCTGCTTTTTTTTTTATTTTTTTGGGTGACTTGGTTCTTCCTCATCTTTGGAGTGGAGTGAATTGATTTGTCTGCCATGCTTAGTTAATTATCATCTTTTTTTCCTTAATTTTTGTCCAGCTTTTAGTGCCTCTTCTACAAAAAATCTATATGGCATTTGTCATGGGTTTTATATTCCTTTAAATTGGTTTTATGTGATGAATGAGTAGTGTTCCTGCACGCATTTCTCTGATAAAACATCATTTTGCTGCCATGAGTAATGTATAAGAGGCAGTTGCATTACTTGTAGCTGCTAGCATTTCTCATATGAGTATATAGAGAATCCTCCTCTTATAAAGTAAATCGCTTCATTTATCAAAATATGAAGCTATTATGCCAATAAAGAAGGTTTTTTCTTCTTCTTCTTCTTCTTCTTCTTCTTCTTCACTCTCTCTCTCGTGCATGTTTTATGTGCAGGAGTGTTGGGTGGATGAGTATGTGCTAATTGATAAGATCGTTTCCTGCATGTCAGTCATGTTGTGTGGTCAAATGTTCACCACTATAAGGTTGATTATGCAAAATGTGGATATCATTTTTGTCACTTACAGGAAAAGTGCATGCCATATTACTCTTTGAGCTGCACAAGTTAAAAATTGCTTTTCCAATTAAATGAAACAATTTAGGATCCGCATCATGAATACACAGATTTTTATTCAGCCAAACTGAATAAAGTAATTTTCAGGAAATCTGTCTTACTTGATCAGGTCTTCATGGATGTAGATTTATCATTTTCATGTGCCTATTCTTGAGGCAGGTAAAAATCTCTGATCTCGAAGGCAAAATTGTTGGAATTTACTTTTCCGCTAACTGGTATCCGCCTTGTCGTAAGTTCACCCCAGTACTGGCCAATGCTTATGAGCAACTTAAGAATGATGATCCTGGCTTTGAGATAGTCTTTGTTTCATCTGATGAAGACCAGGTGCCTTTGATAACTACCGTGCTTTGATGCCATGGCTCGCTATTCCATTTTCTGACTTGGAATCAAAGAGAGCTTTGAATCGAAGGTTTGATATAGAAGGTATGCCCTGCTTGATTATTATACAGCCCAACACTAATAAAGATTCAACAATTCTAGATGTGGTTGATCTCATATATCGCTATGGAATACAAGCATATCCATTTACGAAAGAGAGGGTGGAGGAATTGCTACAGAAGGAGAAGGACAAGCATGAAAATCAGACTCTTAAAGATTTACTGACTAACCATGAAAGAGATTTTCTCTTGAGTCATCCCATAGTAAAACAGGTAAGTAGTCCAGCCTGCTATAAATCGCCTAATTCAATATTAGGCAACAATGTTTACTTCTAAAAGCACAATTTCTGAACCTCCATTGTTCTTATGTAATGATGATTCCACTACAGCTTTGTCTGTCTGGTGTGATGCCCTTGCTAATGTTTTTGCTTAATATGTGAAGGATAACTCTTCTGCAGGCCTGTGGAATTGCAAATGTTGGTGTGAATTGTATATCTTTAAAGTTGATGGTAAGAGGAATTAAGATTGTTTGCTGTGACTTTTTCAGGTGCCCGTCGCTTCATTAATCGGGAAAACAATTGGACTCTATTTCTCAGCTCAGTGGTGCTCCCCAGGGGTAAAATTTACACCCAAGTTAGCCTCCATCTACCAAAAGATTAATCAAGAGTTGACTGCTAACGGCAATCAGGACTTTGAAATAGTGTTTGTGTCGAGTGACCACGACCAAACAGCTTTTGATTCATGTTTTCAGACCATGCCATGGCTGGCGCTACCTTATGGTGATCCAAACATCAAAAACCTCGCAAAATATTTTGATGTACAAGGAATTCCCAGCTTGGTTATTTTGGGCCCTGATGGGAAAACTGTGACCATGCAAGGAAGGAACCTCGTGAACCTGTACCAAGAAAACGCATATCCATTTACAGAGGCCAGAATAGAATTGCTGGAGAGGCAAGTGGATGAAGAGGCGAAGAATCTCCCGGAATCCGAGTACCATTCAGGGCATCGTCACGAGCTAACGTTGGTGTCTGCAGGTAATGGAGGAGGTCCCTTCATATGTTGTGACTGTGACGAGCAAGGGTCCGGGTGGGCTTACCAGTGCATCGAGTGTGGCTATGAGGTGCATCCCAAGTGTGTGAGAGCTGTCTGTAGATCATGACTCAGTGACTGGGAGCTAATCAAATTCTATCATCTCTACTATATAGCTTTGTTGGTTGTCTCGGTTAGTGCCATGAATGGGGATTTCTCTTGTATAATATAGCAGAATACATATCAGTGGTATGCTCAAAGTTCTTTTGGTGATGGTGCTGCTCTAGTGTCATATGAGGATCAATATTAACTTAATTTTATATCACTTATGTAAACCTTTGATGGCTTACACCCAGTGTGTGTTAATACAAGGAAAGGAATTGAAGTACTGTCCATCAAGAAAGTTGTTTCAACTGCCTAGACAAGTCAGATTGTTGCCTTCTCATGAACTTGTTCTACCAAGTTGACTCCCTAATTTTCCTTACTATAGAGAAGAAGGGTGGCGAAACTGGGACTGAAGAAATGGTTTTTTGGAACCTGTACAGATTCATTTGCATTTTAATTTAGTGAAAAGTTTTCTAAAAATATATTGAGGAAGATTTTCTCGAGCAAGGAAAATAAGTTTTGATGAGTAAATTACCATGTTTGATCGATTGATTTTATAAAATAATTTGATATTTTATTTTGAGAAAATATACTTAGTTTATTTATTTTCAATACTAAAATAAAGAGTGTTTACTCGAAATGAGTTATAGATTTTTGGAAAATTAGGTTTAAACTTCGAAAATAGATAAAAATTATGGTGTAGGGTTTGACGGTCATTTTTTAAATATGTGTACGAAAAAAATATTTTATTTTAGTTAAATTAATAATGAAACACCACAAACTCTTAAATCTTAACTATTAATTTTGAGGCTAATAGTATAAATACACATAAAACTTTTACTTTTTAAATCTCATCCAAATTTTTGTGACGTATCAAATTGGATCCATTGAACTAGGAAAGAGGGAGTATGATTATATACATAAATAGATATTATTGAGTAAAAAAAGGTACTATTAACTAGCTGGAGTCGTCATAATAAATTTCTTTCATAACGAGTATTATTAGTACATAGTGAATTTCTTTCATAACGAATATTATTAGTACATAGTAGTCATAATGAATTTCCTTATTTATATTAGTTTTGTTAAAGATAATTTTGGGAATTGAAGAAGTTCAGTTGGGATACAATAGTCCGAAAGAGGATTTTTAATTATTAAGGATAATATTTAGTCTGATAATGGGGCCGGTACCAATCTTTTTAAGTACATGGCACCTGCCTCACCTTCGACACTCCGACGGGTTCAACCCTATTACGTACATTAGTTAAATCGTCTTAATATTTGAAAAAATTAAAAAATATATTTTTAGAAAACAACACCATAATTTTTTTTAAAAAAATATATATTGTCAACAAATAATATTATATTAAAATAATTAATAAATAAATAAAAATTAAACGAGATAAATTTGGAGCGGGACGAATTTGAAAACAAAAAAATCAATATTCACTTCGAACTCTTTTATAATTTTAAAATTCCATTGTAAACAAAATAGATACGAACCGATTTCGAGTTTAAATCCACCCCATTACCATTTCTAAAAATACAATTTAACTAGAAAAAGAACCGCCAAGGTTGCTTCAAACCTGTAGTTTGTTCTAGCGTATTTATATGGAGTAAGAAAAGCAAGTTTTTGCTTAAAAGACTGCAAACGTTTAATTCTAGTGTGTAAATATGTCCTAAAATGTTGCAAAGAGTATTCAAGTTTACAACTATTATTTTTTATGGCAAACTAATCTTAGCTTTAATTAGATTTTTGAACGGACCATATTGTTGAATTTTTTCTATCCACACTTGACCTTGAATCACTTTACCAAGTGAATAATATAAGGGATCGGATTGGGGACTTGGTTGCAAGTCTTTAAGACACATTTTTTGATATCCCTAAATTATATCATTAGAATGAAAAATATCTTTTGTGAATATAGATAAAAACTTGTGGTTATATGTCAGGGAAGTTTCTCATTACATGCTTTCCAAATAAGAAAAACCAAAAAACATTTGCTGTGATTGCTTGTGATGTGGATTTCCAAAAATCCATTTCCGGAGATATTTTTTTCTACAAAAATGTGTGTGAATATTGACTTCTCTAAAAAAAAAAACCTTTAAAATATATTTTTTCACTAATAAAAATATATCTACTTTTGAATACATTTTCACGAAAGAAGTTATATCACATCAACTTATTATATTTTTATTTTTCATCTAAATACTATTCACTAAAAATATATACACGTTAAAACACTTTTTTTTTTACATCCATTATATCTTGTTTCATTTGTTAGAAATTAATAAACATATTTGTGAAAAAATAATATATAAACAAGAAATAAGAAATGCATTGAAGTTTGAACATGACAATAGGAAACAAAAATGCCATAGCCAAACTCTGAAGCAAGAAATTCAAATAGAAAATCAGCTTCCCTTCTCAGTGTTCTTAGGGGAGGGTATCCCACGCAACAAAGTGAATAACGGTACGAAAAACAATACAAAGAGGCAAAGAGTAGACAAGGCAAACACCCAAACACCAAAGCAAAGCACCTCAAAAAGTAGAACCCCCACCCCCACTTTTCATTTTTAATCTCTAACATCCACTGCAAAAACAAATCCTTGTTCTGGCATCATATTCATATCCCCCAAAACTCTCATTCCTCTCTCTCATACACACACTTAACACACCCATAAAAAAGAAAAAAAGAAAGAAAAGAAAAGAAAGAAAAGAAAGAAAAGAAAGAAAGAAGCAAACACACACACACAAACATCTCCTTTCAAAATGGGATT